>PVKS010023536.1:0-32270 GCA_004027875.1 Aplodontia rufa
TATTCCATCAAATTAATCTATTGATTAGTTCAGAAACCCATGATAATCCTCTGGATTTCAGATAGGTCAGTGATGATCTCTGCATTTTCCTTTCTGACTTTGCTAATTTGCTTCATTTCAATCTTTTGGTGAGTTTGGCTAGGGGCCTATTTTATTTTTTAAAGAACCAACTCTTTGTTTTGTTGATTCTTTGTATTTTTTTATTTTCAATTTCATTGATTTTGGCTCTGATCTTGATTAGTTCCTGTCTTCTACTGGCTGTGGGATTGGATTTTTCTTCTTTCTGTAGGGATTTGAAGTGGAGCATAAGCTTGTTTATTTGTGATTTCTCAAGATTTTTGATGTATGCACTCAGTGCTATAAATTTTCCTCTTAAGAATGCTTTCATACTGTCCCAGAGATTTCAATATGTTGTGTTTTCATTCTCATTTGTTTCCAAGAATTTCTTGATTTCTGTTCTCACATCCTCCTTGATCCATTCAGTCTCCATGTATGTATGTAATTTTGTTATTTTTCTTACTGTTAATTGCTAGGATCATGCCATTAGGATCTGAGAGGATATATGAGATTGTATCAATGCCATGGAGTTGCTGCAGAGTTGTCCCAGTTTAGGCCCAAAGCAGAGCTTATATTTGCGCTCAGCCTATCCACAACAGGTGGTGGGATCCTTATAGGATTGTGGATAAATCTGCTTTAGAGTCCCGACTCTGTTCTCCTGCCTGTTTGTTCAAAGTGGCTACTGCATTTTTTCCTTAAAAGTAGGTGGGGGACTCTCTTCTCTCTTCCACAGTGCAGATTCCGAGGAATTGTTCCCATTTAGGCCCAAGGCAGCATTTCCGTATGAACTCAGTCTCTGAGTGGCAGAACTGATCAGACTGTGTTAATTAGTGTCTTCCCAGCTCCCATGTTGATTAGGGAGCAAAGGTGGTCAAGGTGGAAACCGGCTGGGTCTGATTCAGTTCCTCTTTTCCACTTGCTACACCTGAATCACTGAGAATCTTCCACTGACCGGCATGATAATCCAGAGAATCTTTTCCAATACACACACCTTGCAGGAAGGCAGCTTTCCTGGTGCTTCTTTGTTTCTAGTCAAAGAGAGTGGCAAAATGCAATGTCCCTGTAGTCCACCATCTTCTCCCACCCCCAGCCTTTTTTATTTTGAAACAGCATCATTAAATTGCCTTGGGTCTTGCTAAGTTCCTGAGGCTGACTTCAAACCTGCAATATTCCTGCCTTAGTCTCTGGAGTCACTGTTATTATAGGCATGCACCACCACCATGTCCAGCCAAAATTTTAACAGCACCAACAATATATGTGAGTCTCCATTATCTTTTCATTCTGTCCACACCACTGTGTTAGGGTTCTCCAACAGAAGCAATAGGATTTATCGATATAGATCATATATAAAGAGGTGATTTGTTATGGGAATTGGCTCATGTGATTATGGAAGACAGCAAGTTACCTGGCATGCCATCTGCAAGTTGGAAAACCAGGAAAGATAGTGGTGCAATTCTGTCTGAGTCTGAAGGCTTGAGAATCATGGGGACTGAATTCAGAGGGAGAATAGAAATAGGAGTCAGCCATAGGCTGAAGGCCTTGGAACCTGAGGAGCTTCTTGTATATGTCCCAGAGTTTGTAAGCCAAGTAATCTGGAATTCTGATATTTAAGGGCTGGAGAGAATGAATATTCCATCTCCAAAAGAGAGAAATATTTTCCTTCTGCCCTTTTATTCTATCTGGGCCCTCAATAGTTTGGATGATACCTGCTCACATTGTTGAAGGTGAATTTCCTGTACTCAGTCTACTGACTCAAATGCTAATCTCTTCCAGAAATACCCTCATAGACACACTCAGAAATAATGTTCTATCACTTGTTTCTGTGTCCCTTAACTTAGTTGACACATAAAATTCACCATCACAACCAATCTGATCTGTTTGTTTTCTTTAGACCTGTTCATTGGAAGAGTCCTCTCAGGTATTAAACCCTAGAGTTTCCAGATTTAACAAATGAAAATACAGAACAGCCATTTGAATCTCATTTTCTGATAAAAACAAAATAATATTGCATACCACTAGTGGTAAAACTAATCCCATGTTTACGTAGAATTCAGTTGACTGAGTTAAGTTTAATGTAGCAACTGTTACCATGGTGAGCTATATGGAATAGAACCAGCGTGCTCTGGTAAACAGGGCCAAATGAGTTCCACTCAGATGCCAACACTAGTTATCATCTGTGTAAGGGAGCTCTCAGGATGTACGAGAGGACTGTAGCCATAAGTCACAGACATCACATGGAGCAGAAACACCATGCTGACCCAGTCAACACACAGATTCCTGTGAGATAATTGATGAGAGTTGTTTTGTTAAGCAACAATGAATATCGAAAACATGTTGTTTTGGTGATCTTTCATCTTTTTCTGTGATCCCTTGTGAGAGGATAATAAGGATTCTTTTATCCTTGAAGGATTGGTAGGACATTTTTTTAAAGGGGAGAGAGAGAGACAGACAGAATCAACTTTTATTGAATTTTTTTTTCACATAGCCCTTGTTGCTCTGACACTTAGTTGTGTTCATGGGTGCTGGGGTTTGAACCCATGTACTTGTGCATGGCGGGCAAGTGCTGTAACCACCGAGCCACCGTTCCAGCCCCTTGGTAGGGCATTTTTATAATTTTGACTATAATATGTCTTGGTTTGTGTGTGTACATTTCTGAACATTTAATCAATTCCTTAGTAAAGAGAGTTTTAAGAAATTTCCAGTGTCTGTGTTTGTGTATGTATTTTCTCACCTGTCCTTGGAATGTAGATAAACGTCCACTGGAATAGCTGGTTTTAAGGAATTGAGAAGATATTGTTAAATTTGCTCCACTAACCACATGGAAAACCATATCTTCAGCACGTTTTTTGGTGAGTATGCAGTGAGGACAATGGATATTTTTTATTCTTTTCAAGAAGTGTTTAAGAATATACACATATATTGTTTCGTTGGATGCATTTTTGATTGTGCAATAACTAAATTTCTTAATAATAAAAAGTTTTTCAGAAGTGTCCTAAAACATTTTTCCTACTGTACAGATGACCTTATGACAAAGAAATCATTTTTTCTTGGGGACAAATAGGGCTTTATCACAAGAGTAAATAGGTACACATTGTAGCCTTTGGAATTTGTGACTATCCGCATGCAACAGTGCTGCAGGAACAAGTCAAAATTTGGGTTTCATTAATAGGAAACCCACATTAAAGCAAGTCTAACTCACATTACCCATTCTCACTTTTATAAGGAATAAAGTCAATTTGCTGTTCTCCTTATTTGTTAATGATATTTCGCGGTTGATTTAAAACTGAAATTTGAAGCAGGGGCCTGCTTGGGGACGCTTTTAAGACCCAAACATTTTGGAGGAAGAACGTAAGGATATTTGGGAAGCCAGGGAGGAAAGAAATAGGAGTAGAATTGTGAAGCTATTGTAAGACCCACCCCTGAGGGGCAGAGCATAAGTGTGCTCCTGGACTGAAGCTTACGACCAAGACCAAGAGGGTTGAAGGAGAGGAACTGGGTTGTGTGATCTTTCTCCTTCCAGATGCACCAATCATGTGAGTTATTCCTGCCATGGAGCAGGCAGGAGTGAGTGAGTAGAGAGGATAGATGAGTGTTAGTCATGGATGTTCCCCCACCCCATGGAAGAAAATACCAGAAATGGGAAATGAGAATTCCCCAGGAAAAACTATTGTATGGTTGAATTGACTAGGATTCTGCCTATGAAATGGCTGTATTATTCTTGGTTTGCTTCCCTAACATGACTGGAGATTCTGTCATTGGTGTTCTCAGATCATTCAGACACTGATTATGGGCAGTTTTAGTTTTCTGCCACAGCTGGCTAACTGCATAGCCTGGTGTGCATGTTTTGCACGTTCTCTTCCAAAGGCTCTCTCATCTCCAAGAGCCCTGGAATACCTCCCTATGTCTTTTGGTACTAATAACACTCTTCTAAGGTCATTTTTACAGGTGATAAAATCCCTGGTAACAGACACATGGTTTGTTCCAACAACATGGGCAGAGTGTTCCCAATTGCCTGCATCCCCACCTAGGTTCTCTAATGAGTATATTTTCTCAGGAGTCCTGAAGGGTGAAGGTGGTTTGCTTTAAGGGAGAGTCCAGGGGATGGAAGGGAAGACTATATATACAAAGTATTTCCAGAAGATAGGAACCACCTGCTCATTGCTGTTCCATAGGAATCTCATATCATCATGGCAAAATGTGATGTCATTCCAAAGGAAACCACCTTGTTCTAGTGAGAAGCATATGGCCCACCTACAAGAGTTTTGACTCAGTGGAGGTTGTGGGTTCCCCTGGGGTGTAGGGAGATGAAGGGATCCAGACTAAAGTTGGTACTCGGTGCTCCATCCTCCTTAAACTTGCCAATATTTTATATGGTTAGTCTTTTTAATTTTGGCCTTGCTCAGAGTGGTGTAGTTTTATCTCATTGTTGTCTTCATTGGCATTTTTCTAATTACTATTGATTGTTACTGTTCATGTGCTTATCTGACACTTGTATACCTTTTTTGAAAATGTCTTTTCAAATATTTGAACATATATTTATTAAGGGCCTATTTTATTGGCTTTGAGAGACTTTCTATGATCTAGAATTAAGTCCTTTATCAGATATGTAAATTACAATCATCATGCAAGTCAGTGGCTTGTCTTTTCGTTTTTTCAACTGTGTCTTTGGAAGAGCAGATTTTTTAATTTTGAGGAAGTCCAGTTTGTTTATTCACTTATGAATTGTGGTTTTGGTGTCTCATGGTATCTTTGCTAGGGCAAAAGTTATTTCTCCTAAATTTTCTTCTAGAAATTTTATAACTTTTAGTTTTACATTTAGGTTTATAATCCATTTCTTTTAGAGAGAGAGAATATTTTTTCATCTGGTTTCTGTTTCTTTGACACTTAGTTGTGTGGTGCTGGGGTTTGAACCTGGGTCCTCATGCATGCCAGGCAAGCAATGTAATCGCTGAGCCACCACTCCAGCACTATAACACATTTTGAGTTGACTTTTACATGTGGTGGAACATACCGACCACAATTTATTTTTGTCACATGCATTTCCAAACGTTCCAGCATCCTTTTTGAAGAAAGTATCCTTTCTCAACTGAATTGTCTCTGATCTTTGTCAAGAGTAGTTGTCCTTATAAATGCATGAGGATGTGTTTGTGGATTTCTTATTCTTTTGATCTGCCTTTCTATATTGGTGCCAATTGCACACTATCATGATTACTGTTCATTTATAGTGAGTCTTGAAATCAGGTGGTGTTTGTCCTATAACTTTTTTTTTCAAATTTACTTTTCATTGTTTGGGACCTTTGAATTTCCATATGAATTTTAGAATCAGTGTATCAGTATCTTTAAGGAAAGATGGATAGGATTTTTATTGAGTATACATTGAGTCTATAAATCAGATTGGGATAATAGGTATCTTATTTCTTGAACGTGGTACATCATCTGCTTATTTGAATCTCCTCTAATTCTCTCAGCAATGCTTTGTGGTGCTTAGTATATAGAACTTATACATATGTGGATAGATTATTCCTGTTTCATACTCTTTGATACCATTATAAATGACGTAATTTTCCATGTGTTATACTTGTGCCAAACTATCAGCTGTCAAATGGCTTTTCATTCGAGAGTAGCATGAAAAAGATACTTGATGCTTAATTTGTCTGTATGTCTATATCTTTGAGACATTATTGGCAGTGTAGTGAAATTAGTCCCAGAGACAGTTCTACAGGTCACTCCTCAAAAAATTAATCACTCAGATTACTTAATACCTTCCATCTTTATATGTGTTTAGAATTAAATCTGTTGAATTTGGAATTTTTCTTCTATAAGCCCCAGTAAACTCACCACAATAAATTCCTGGAATTTGGGAAGATGAGAGAGAATAAGAGAACATTTGATGTAATTAGCCAGGAGACTTATTTCTACAAGTATGCTTTTTGTCTATGGTAGCAGTGCTCAGGGGACTCCAACACTTTCATTACTGGAGGTCTGTTACACTTGGCTCAAATGAGTTCATAGACCTGAAAGAAAAAGCATGTGGTGGAATATGGAGCCACTTCCTGCGGTTCAGAAAACAGCCTAAAAGTAGACAGAATATTTATTAAATATTTATTATTAAATTTATTATTAAATAAATAGTTAATATTTATGTAAAAAGGACACTTGAGATTAAATGCTGTGAGTTATTTCTATCCTGTTTAGTTTCTAGTACATATTAGGTACCATATCAAGGTGATTGGTAATTCCAAGCTTTCCTTGGTTAGCATCACCATGGCAACTCAGAGACTGCAGTGGAATTTAGTGCAGGCTGAACATCCATTTATGATTCTTGCCTCAATCACTTATTACTATGACAGATGCTAAGGGTTGCTTTTCTAGTTTTGTGATTCCTTTCTGGTATAGGATATCATTCTTCTCCCCTACCATGAACTAATTATTTTTAATCAATTAATTCATATTTAAACATATATCACTATGATTCATAGACTCCCATTCTCTCAAAGGACCACACTCTGTTACTATCACTATATATTTTATGCTCAAATTGTCCCCATATGGCCCAGTGGAAGGCCCTTTTTTTTGAATGTTCACAGCAATTTATTTTTATTTTTAAAAGAGAGAAGGAGAGAGAGAGAGAATCAATTTTTATTGAGTTTCTCACATGGCTTTCGTTGCTCTGACAGTTGTGTATGTGGGTACTGGGGTTTGAAACTGTATACTTGTGCATGCTGGGCAAGAGCGCTGTAACCGCCAAGTCACGGCTCCAGCCCCACAGCAATTTATTTTTTTTTTCAAGTTGGCCTTGGTGTCCATCTGACACCTCTCTAGAATTCCTTGAGTGTGTTTCTTTACTCTGAGCCTAACCGTCTTCCCATCTGTAGAAAGGAAGTAATGAAACTTACCTCAGAGCATCAATTTGAGCATGAGGAGAAAGAAAGTCCGAAAATATCAACCCACAGCCTGTGGTGTCTAGTAAGCTCCGAATAAATTTGTTTTCCATTCCAACTTGGCCTTCTCTATTCTGTCAATGTGATGTTTCTAACATTAACATAATAGCATAATTATAGAGAAAATACTTGGAAATGTAACAGCAGGCTCACACATATCTTGTGAGTGTGTCATTGCTGTGTGTGGGAGAGTTGTGGGATGGAGTTGGAAAGAGGAAAAGTGTCATTGCACATCTTCCAGTTAACACAGTGGGGACAGGCAAGATGTTGCCAACCATCCCCTGCATTCCATGTGCTTTCCCACCCACTTACTTTCCTCTCAACTTCATGTGCTTTCTTTTTCCTCACTCTCCCTTCTAGTGGTACATTGGAGAAAGGTGTGGATCCTCTATACCAGAACCACAAGCTCTTAGAGAAGAACCAAGTGTGGTGTGGAGTCTGCCAGACAGGCTACCTGAATGAGTGATGAGATCATGGGGACACTATAGGTAAGTCATTTCTCTTATACCATATGTGTTTATGCAGCAGGATAACAATTCACAGTCCTCTTTCCACCAGCAATACTCTGGAGTTTAAGTGTGAATCCCATATGGGAAAGTAACCTGTGGCCTCAGGTGAAGGGCTGCTTTGGAGTAATAACATTAGCAGAGACATCCTGCATGTCCCACAACTCCTCATGTGTGCCATTAAATTAATGGCACATTAAATTAATGTAAGCTGTTGAGATTAGGAGTTTCCAGGTGAGGACCATTTTCTCAAAATCGCCAGAGATTTCTTGTTAAAATAGCAGATATTTGGGTGCTGCCTAGTCTGCTGAGTCAAATCCAGGTAAGTGGTATGAGAGATATCTATTTGTTAGTAATTTTTCCATTTAATTCTGGTACTCATCCAGGTTTTGTAAAGTACTGATATGGATTTGTAATACAATCTTCTAACATTTCAAATCTGTTGATGTTGAATTTCATTGTTGATTGTTCCTGCTATTCGGTTTTCAATTTTTTTCTTGGTGTATCGCATAGCCATTCCTATTTGTTCAGTGATTTCTATATGTGACATTGATCTAGGGACTGGGAAAACAGAAATCAGTCAGGCTGTCTGGGACTAGTTTTGGAGAACTGCATATAATCTGGGATCAAGTCAGTAAGCAGGGGGATTTGATATATGGACTTGTGCTTTGAACATGTAAATAAAGTATATGTTTTTGCTGGGGTTTATGCATTTGGAAAACCAGCCACCTCTCCCAGACTGTATGGACTGGCTTGTACAGGGGGAGAACTTCACTAATCATCCTGGATAGATATTCTATGTCCTCTCACACTTTCTCTGGAGATGCATGTATTCTGGGTTTCTGTGTATAACTTCCTAATTAGAGAAAATTGCCAGTTTTTAAGCACTGCAAATATTTCTCCCTCTTGTGTCTTTTGGTGGTACTTTCAGTAAGACCCAGGTATTCAAAATTTGCTTGTTCCCACGTCAGCATTGACTCGGGTGAAACAGAAAGGAGTCCCTTGGGTAGCGCAGAAAAAGTAGGATCAGCCAGGTGTGGTGGCATACACCTGTATTCCCAGTGACGTTGGAGGCTTAGGCGGGAGGATCCCAAGTTCCAGGCCAGCCTTAGCAATTTGGCAAGCCCTAAGCAACTTAGTGAGACCCTCTCTCAAAATTTAAAACAGTCTATCTATCTATCTATCTATCTATCTATCTATCTATCTATCTATCTAAACTAGGAATGTAGCTCAATGGTAAAATACCCCTAGGTTCAATCCCTAGTACCACAAAATTAAAAAATAAAACTAGGATCATTCCACGTACAATCCACTCTTCTCTTTCCCTCCTGAGGCAGAGGCTACAAATTGGGCAGGTTCGTTTAATTGTGCTGAGCTGTGCTGGCTTGGTGGAGGATCTGTTGAGGGGGAATGGGCATTTCTTCACTGTTTCATTATGGCTTTTCTTGCCATTGGCATTTGCCTGATGGTGTTTTGACGTTTTCTCTCATCTTTGCAGTTCTCATAAATGCTTTTACAACTGTACATTGTTGTTAAGTCTGTGTCTCTGGGCTTTCTATTTGCCTCTTGCTCCAGGAGGAATCCCTCAGTGCATCACAGTCTGCTATGCATGTATGCTTTTGATTCCTCGATCAGCCCCTTTTTGGTGGATTGCTTTTTTAGTTTGAGTCTTCTGCTGTAATGAACACTTCTTATAGTAGTGGTCCTGCCTTTTTGTGTTTTTTTTTTTTTGCATTGTGCCCTTGGCATAGATTCCCCTAGGAGTGAGTGCTGGTTTCAAGAGTCGGTTCCTGTGTAATTTTACTAGATGATGTCAAGTACCAACCACAGGAGCTGTAACCTTTTTGTACATTGCAGATCTAAAATTTCCATATTGTTATTCTGTATTTCTGGGTTTTTTTTAAGAGAGAGGGACAGTGAGAGAGAGAGAAAGAGAGAATCAATTTTATTTAGTTTTTCATGTGGCTTTTGTTGCTCTAATCTTCATTGTGTGCTTGGTGCTGGGGTTCGAACTCGGGTACTTGCACATGTCAGACAAGCGCCACAACTGTGGAGCCACACTCCAGCCCCTGTATTTCTGTTTTTTTTTTTTTTTAAATTATGATTCTCATAAAACACCTCAAATTTTATTCATGGTACAAAAATAGTAAGTGATACATTAGTACAGCAAAACACATAGGCCATACTTTAAAACCAGAATAGTGCAGTATAAAGGCAGTACAGGTTTTTTTTCTTCTTTGTGGTTTCAAGATTAGGGGATTGAACCTAGGGCTACTCTACCAGTGAGTTATATCCCCAGCATCCCATCTATTTTTTTTTTAAATTTTGGGACAGGATTTTCCTCAGATACCCAGGCTGGCCTCAAACTTGTAATTCTGACTCAGCCTTCAATGTCCTAGGATTACAGGTGTGTACTACTGTGCCCAGACAGATTGTTATTTTTACTATAAAAAAAGAAATAAGCCAGGTGTGGTGTCACATGCCTGTAATCCCAGGCTCTCGGGATGCTGAGGCAGGACAATTGTGGTTCAAAGCCAGCCTCGGCAACTTAGCAAAGCGTTACATACCTTGGTGAAACCCTGTCTCAAAATATAAAAAAGGGTTGGTGATGTGGGTAAGTGGTTAAGCGCCACTGGGTTCAATCACTGGTGATCAATCAATCAAAAGAACACATCAGCAATTGAACTGTTTTTCTTCTTTCTAGAGATGTGACATTCATGTTTTCTGGTCAGCAATAATCTGTCAAAAACATCGTAGAAAACAAAAGGTGACAGTTAATTAGTAAAGCTATCTGTTGCCTCCTATTCATGCTGAGCAAGACTAGTGAATTACCACCTTGGCAAGGGAGGTTCTGACAGGAAGATGAAATTACAGAGTCCCTGCATACTCTAACAGAAAACCCAACAAACCAGCTTATACAGAAATGATTTTAAGCAAATCTGTACAAACACACCTAATGTGCTGTAATGGCAGGGTAGATTTAGTCTGTTTCTGCACACAGCATACCTTCATTGGTGGTGCTCAGTAAAACAGGTACAGCAATGTGAAAAGCATTTTTGCCTTCACAGCACTAACAACTAAAAGATACAAAATATGATACTTTGATCTTTAAATGGGGGGAAAAGGGAAGTCAAGATCATATCCACTAGGTAGCCTGAGTATTCACCTATAAAATATTTTTTTAGAAACAATGCTGAAAAGAGACTTCTAGAAACAGCGGGACTATATACTTCAGGACCAGCAGAAGACATAGTATTACACAGATTACAAATGTAAGGCTAGGAATTGATTTTCACAAGTAGCTTTTACTTAAAGTTTGACTCTTTCAGTTGAGCTTCTCAGCCAAGAGAAGCTGTGATCAGAGGAGATTTAGAAATCTTAACACAGGTAGCTAGCTTGAGTAATACTCTACACAAATATTATTGTTATGGTTTGGATCTGGACCATTCCTCAAAAGCTCATGTGTTTGGAGAATTCGTCTCCAGTGCAGCAATGTTTAGAGTTCGGGCTTTTGGGAAGTGATTGGATCATGAGGTCGTTAATCTTATCCAAAGGTTAATCCATTTGGTGGATTAATAAATTGAATAGACTACTGGGAGGAAGTGGAAATTGTAGGCAGTTGGGACATGGTTAGAGGAATCAGGTCATTGGAGGTGTGCTCTTGTGACTGTATGTTGTCCCACCTCTCTTCTGTCTCTGCTTCCTGGCTGTCATGAACTGAGCAAGTTTCTTCTGCCATACCCTTCTGCCATGATGTTCTGCTTCACCTCAGACCCAGTGCAACTGAGCCAGCTGATCATGGATTGAATCTTCTGTGATCATGAGCTAAAATAAGTCCTTTTTCCTTTAATTAGTTTATGTGAGGCATGTTGGTCACAGTGATAAAAAGCTGAATAATACAACTACCAAAGAAAAACTCAATTCAGGGAGAGGGACCATTGTGAAAAAAAGAGTTTTGAGTGCACAAAAAGACTCATGCAAAGCCTCTCGGGACCAAGGGGGTTCGTAGTGGTGGGTTATTCCACACTATTGACATACCAGCATGTATGCTGGGAATAGGTTCCCCAGGTGGAATCGCTGGCATAGGCTTGTTCCAGAGGCATCTGACTCAGAAGCACCTGAGAGAGTTGTCTCCATAGGGAGGGGAGGAGCACTAGGGTTGCTGAATACAAGAAGGTGTTTCAGCAGAAATGGATGCAGGAGGGTCAGTTCACATTGTTTTGGACTCATAAGTACCTAATACAAATGAAGTGCTGCAGAAGATGTTCTCTGTCAGCCTGCTGGACTGGTGACATCCAGAATGTCCAGAGGCAAGGCCTACAGATTGTACCACAGATTGTTCTGGGAAGTGGCCATACAAGATGATGTGTACAGCAAAGTCACCACTAAGTCATTGCTTCATCCTGGTCCCTGGCCTCCCTTTTCCTAGACACATTTTTTATTTCAGAGAGAGAAGGGGGAGAGAGAGAGATAGGTAAGAAGAAGTAGAAGGAGGAGGAGGAGGAAGAGGGGAGGGGAGGGTATGGGGGGGAGCAGAGGAGAGGGGAGGAGAGGAGAGATTAAAAAGAGAGAATCAATTTTATTTAATTTTTCATATGGCCTTTGTTGCTCTGACACTTTCTTGTGTATGTGGTACTGGGGTTCAAACCTATGTCCTCGTGCATGCCAGGCAAGCTCCATAACCACTGAGCCACCACTCCAGACAGATTTTTTTTATGACAGAAAACCCATAAATGTGAGCAGCATGTTGCGCATATCCCTAGCCACTTCTTTATGTTCCTATAGTGTCCTTATGAATACTGCCATGTTAAATCCAGGAATATCCTCCAGCAGCTATTCTTTAATATACTTCTCTACCGGAGATATATTTGATAAGAATGGGTGTATAAGTGAGTTCATTCACATCCCTGCCTTCAAGCTCCTGGTAGTATTTGTCCATGAAATTTCTCCATAATAACTAGAATTTGTCATCCATGATAAGTCCTCTAAATATCCAAATTCTGCCATCAGAGGCTATGTAGTTCAGCAAAAACTTCTCTTCCCGTAAAGCATCTGTTGCATCTGCATAGCATCCACTTGGGCTAGTCAGTCAGCTATAGGCCTGGTACCCTTCCCGCCACTGGTCCAGCCTCTGTTTTGCTTTGCGGAGCCCCCTCCTGCATGGGCCAGCCCTAGCCTCCCAGGCCTTGGTTCACCTCGTGGCTCAACTGGCTTAGAACCTAAGAGGCAGCCCCTGCCTTGGGCCTCCTTGAATGGTCAAACTACTCTGCCACCATTGCCCATTCTATATTTCTTCTATTAATTTGCCAAGATTTTCTGGGCTTTTTTTTTTAATGTTTCAAGCAGTTTTTGTAGTATGTGAAGGATCACAAAGCACTTAAACTTTCCAAACTTTGTAATCACTGAATTATTTTTATGTTGATGACTTCAGAATCCTTGTCAACATTCCAGCCCAGGCTAAGCTATCAGGTCCTTCACACCTAGAAGAATGTCACTGCCCACAAGAATAAAGAAACTCCAAACCTGGGAACTGGAGCATTGGGTCTCCCAAGGACATCCACTGGACACAAATTAGTTACATCTACTGATAATATTTGGATCCCAGGCTTTGTATTCCTCCTTTAAAATTCGTGCGTTCCCCCCACACACCTTCAGGAGAATCACAGTCTCTGGGGCAGGAGTCCCCAATGTTTCTTCTTTCCTCTGAAAACAATTTTCCTCTATCAAAACCTTGTCCTTGGCAGGGAGGGGCAGCTGGAGTGGTGGCTTAGTGGTTGTGTTGTTTGCATGGTATGCACAAGGATGCTGGTTTGAACCCCAGTACCACATACACAATGAAGTGTCAGAGCAACAGAGCCACATGGGAAACTAAATAAAATTGATTCTCTGTCTCTCTCTCTCTCTCTCTCTCACTGTCCTTCTCTCTTAAAAAAATAACCCCCCCAAAAAAAACAAAAACAAAACCCTTGTCCTTGGGGCTGGAGCTGTGGCTCAGCAATTGCTGCGCTTGCCTGGCATGTGCGAGTACGTGGGTTCAGGCTCCAGCACCACGTACACAACAAAGTGTTGGAACAACGAAGGCCACATGAAAAACTAAATAAAAAGTGATTAATTGATTCTCTCACTGTCCCTCTCTCTTAAACAAAACGAAACAAACAAAAAACCTTGTCCTCATTATTAGATTGGCAACGGAGACAAGCTTTTGGGATCAATGCTTGTCTATCTTGATGCCAACACCACAGTCTTGATTTCTGTAGGTTTATAAGGAAACTCGAAATCAGGCAGCATTTGTCCTTTAGCTTTGTTCTTTTTCTAAGTTGTTTGTTATATTTTAGCTCCTTTTTATTTATACATGATTTAAACATCATTTTATAAATTTCTTTTAACTTTTTGTAGAACTTTCATTTCAATGAATCTATATATTAATTTGAGAATAGACATGTTAATAATATTGAGTCCCATGAACACCATTTGCCTTCCACTTCTTTAGGTCTTCCTTAATATCTCAGCAATATTTTATAATGTAATGTACAGATATTTCACATATGTGGACAGATTATTCAGAAATACTTCATGAGTTTTGATTCTGCTATAAATGGCATTATTTCTTAAGTAGCATTTGCAAGTATATTTAGTATATTTTCACTGAACCATCAACACATATTTAATAATAGATATTAAGGAATCTTTTTGTTTGAAAGCACAGGCTACTCTATCCAAGAGTAGGTGTTTGATACTTAACTTGCATATACATGTATTTCCATATCAGCTTTCAGAAATCATTGGCAATACATTGAAACTACAGAGAAAAAGGTCCCAGCGACAATATTACATATCATCTTCTGAAAAATTTAACTACTAAAATAATATAGTTTACTAGCTTTCAACTTTATGTGCTACATATGAATCTGTTAAAATGTGAACTTGTAAATTCACAAGGAGGAGGCAGAGTCTGTATATATTAATTTGTCTATTGCTGAAGCTTCCTGGAATGTGTATTGCAGGGTGTTCTTAAAGTAAATGACTATGCATTATGTCTGTCCTGTTCAGTTCCTAGCACATTTTAGGAATAAGATAAGGGGGTTGTTTGTTTTTCCCAGCTTTCCTCAGCCAGCATGGTTACCATGGTTACTCAGTGACTACTAAAAGATCCAGCGCAGACTAAGCCTCCCTGTAAGGATGTTTTCGTGAATCATATGCTACTGTGTTAGCTATCAAGTGGTTTGATTCTGATATTCCTTCTAAAATTATTAGCTGGCATTTGAAAACAGGGCAGGCGTCCTGGGTATCATTTTTGTATCTTAATTTATTCATATATTTATATCAGTGTGACTCTGAAATTCCCATTTTCCTACAAAGATTACCCTTCCAAAATTTGACTAGGATAGGTCTTTTCCTGAGCTTGTTTGGGTTACTTTTTGGTGGGGGAATTGGGGAAGGAGGTTACTCTCACTTACTTGTCAGGTGATGGTGAAAATCCAGGTTCTCTACATGGCATCCTCTGACCCTCTGAGGTGGTAGGCTCATTTCTGCCAAATGAGTATGAATATCATGGTTCTCCGCATGGCCTTCTCTGATACCAACCAAGAGGGTGGGTGGTGTTCCCTTAGTACAGTCATCTAAGAATGGAAATTTACACTATTTGACTTTCATTTGCATGGATTAGGGGTAGTACTCTTGTTTTTTCCCCTGTGGTATTTGTTTGTGATAGGACAATTTTTGTATGAAATCATTGTCTTACTGTGTTCCTCCCTTTTTTGGTCCATTGTCCAGGACATCAGGCTTTTCTTGGAGTTCTTTTTGTCTAATGTCGTTGTTTCTGGTTTGCATGCTTCTTTAGCATGCTGTCTGGAATATATGATGCAATACAGGTTAAGCATCCCTAATCAAAAAATTCAAAATTGAAATGCTCCCAAATCCAAAACTTTTTGAACACCATAGGGCCACAAGTGGAAAATTCCACCCTGAGTTCATGTGATGAGTTACAATAAAAAATGTAGTTGCACTAAAATATTGTATAAAATTACCTTCAGACTCTGTTTATATAGACTACATGAAACATAAAGGAATTTTGTGTTTGGGCCTGGGTCCCATCCCAAGATATCTTCTTACATATCCATAATATTTCAAAATCCAAAAGTAATTCCCCAAAGCATTTAACATAGGAGTGCTCAATTTGTAATTAAACAAAGGACTCACAGTCATGTTGTTCTTTATGTGCCACTGTCTATAGCTGATCTTTCTGCTTCTGTATATCTTAAAAAGTATTCATATAATGTTCAGAGTTTCTGATGGCAGCTAGCATGAGTTATAGGAAAAATATCTATTATGTTGTTTAAAAGAATCATGAACCATTTCCTTTCACTTTTAATATAAAGAAAAATATGCCTCTCTCCTCCATTCTCAGGTAAAAATACCATACTGTACATACCTTTGTGTGCCTTGACTTTTTCACATAGTAGTATAACTTGGAGAGCCTTCCATAACCCTATGTGGAGTTACTCATCGTCTTCCTCAGAGCCTTTTGGTGTACATTGTTGTCTGGCTGCGTCTTTGTTTATTCTTGTATTTCCTACTTAAGGATTATCAGGTTTCTTTTATTCTTTTGCAATAAAAGTAACATCACAATGAATATATATATTTGTATGTATACCACAGTTTTCTGCTATAAATAGCATGCACACACATTTAGTTAATTTCTGCAAATTAGATTACTGAATCAACAAATGTGGGCATATACAATTTTGGTGGTTATTATCAAATTTCCCTTCATAGTGCTTATATTTCTTTCCTGCATCTACTGTAACAAATCACCACAAATTTAGTTGTTTAAAACAAGAGAAATTTATTTTCTCAGAGTTCTGGAAATGGAAGTCAGAAATTAGATTCACCCCCAAATCAAGGTTTCAGTAGGGCCATGCTCCTTCTGGATGCTCTATGAAAGACTTTGTGATGTGCTTTCCAGCTGTTTTTTGTTTGTTTGTTTCTTTTCTGGTACTGGGGATTGAAACCCAGAGCCACACCCCAGCCCTTTTTTATATTTTGTTTTGAGGCAGGGTCTTGCTAAGTTCCTGAGGCTAGCTTTGAACTTGTGATCCTCCTGCCCCAACCTCCCCAGCTGCTGGTATTGCAGGCTTGTACTACCACATCTGGTGCCTTTTCCAGCTTCTGATAGCCTCCTGCATTCCTTGGCCATTTCCTGCATCACCAATCTCTGCTAGCATGGTCATACTGCCTTCTCCTATTTTATGTGTATCAACTCTCCCTCTGCTGTCTCTTTTATTTTTTTAAAGAGGGAGGGAGGGAAGGAGGGAGGGAGAGAGAGAGAGAATCAACGTCATTTAGTTTTTCATGTGGCTTTCGTTGCTCCAACACTTTATTGTGTACATGGTACTGGGATTTGAACTCGCGTCCTCGCGCATGCCAGGCAAGTGCTGTAACTGCTGAGCCACTGTGCCAGCCCCTCTGCTTTCTCTCTTAAGGACACTTATGACAATCTCTTAAGACCAACCCAATAATCTAATATAAATTTCTTATTTCATAATGTTTAGCTTAATTACATTTGTTGTGAGCTTTCTTTTCCATATACAGTAAGATTTACAAGTTAAACAAATTGTACTTTATAACATTGAGAGCCATTACTAATCCTTTTATGCTAATCATGTCATTTTGATCACAGTGGTAAGCGTATGAAAGCAATTTGTTTTCATGTCACATCCTCACCAAATGTATATTGACAAAACTTTTGATGTTTGCCAATTTAACATTTAGAAATCATATCTTACTATAATTTTAATTGCAAATCTTTTATTAAAAGCAAGTTCGAGGGGCTGGAGCGGTGGCTCAGTGATTAAAGCGCTTGCCTGGCATGTGCAAGTACGAGAGTTCAAACCCCAGTGCCACATACACAACAGAGTGTCTGAGAAATGAAAGTCACATGAAAAACTAAATAAAAATTGCTTCTCTCTTTCTCTCTCTCACTATCCCCTCTTCCTTAAAAAGAAAAAAAAAAAAGCAAGTTCGAGAGGCCAAGGATAGCTCAGTGGTAGAGTGCTTATCTTGCATGCACTGGGTTTGATCCCCATCACTGCTAAAAAAAATAAAAAAGCAACTTTGTGCCTCTGTTTGTGAATTTAAAGTTGCATTTTTGCTGCTTATAATTCATAAACATTGTTGATGAGATTATTTCATTTTTTTAAAGAGAGAAGGACAGTGAGAGAGAATCAATTTTATTTAGTTTTTCTTGTGGCTTTCCTTGCTCTGACACTTTGTTGTGTACGTGGTGCTGGGGTTTGAACTTGCGTCCTAATGCTTGCCAGGCAAGTGCAGTGATTATTGGATTTTTTAATGTCTCTACCAGCTTTTTAATAGCTTGGAAATAACACATTTTTAGAGGTGTTTGCTTCAGTTTTTCCCTCCTTGTCTTTTTAATTGGCTATCATATGTTTTGCCATGCAATATGATTATTTTTATCTTTATGTAGTCAAATGTATCCATGTTTTTACTTATGTTCCTGGATTTTGAGTCATAGTTAGGAAAGTTCTCACCACTTCCAAATAGTCAGTGCCAGCAGGGCTGAACTCTGTGGAAGGTTTAAGGTAGAATTTATTCTTTGCCCCTTCCAGTTTCCAGATTATTCTAACAGTTGTAGAGCTTTAGTTTTTAATCTTTAAATCTATACCATTTGGAATTTATTCTAATTTAAACATAGAAATTGATCTACTTTTGCTTCTTTTAACCATATGATTATCTAGGTATCACAATAGCACTTACTGCCACTGATTTGAAAACTTTTAACCATATTCTAAATTTCCAAATGTAATTTAGCCCCTTGAAATTGAGACTATATTTATCTCTTCTTGCCCTCAGTATTTCCACTGTAGAGCTTATGAGACAATGTCAGTGGGATAGTATGGATTTTAAGTTCAATACACATTTAGTTGTTAGTGAATAAAAAATGGATAATTGTATGTTACAGAAATGGTAGTAAGTCTTAGGTTTTTGCCTCCCAGGGAGATAGCAGGTGGCTGAGATCCTGGTATGATGTGGTTGGATAATGCATGATTTGTAGATCCCCCTATATGGGCAACTGCAGTAGTGATCCAAAATTTTGTTATAACTTTGTAAACATGTTGAGCAATCTAGGAACAGCCATTAGACAAATACTGTGCCTTGATTTCCTTGGTGCGGTCTATCTCAGGTCTTACCTGGTGAGTTTAAAGACACTCTACCTTCCCAGCTTGGTGAACTGGATTGAGGTCTGTTCAGAGAAATGGTGTTGAACAGCCCTAATATGTCACAGAAACAGCAAAAAGTACAGAAACTTATTCTCCTGTAAGTTTGAATTCAGGGCATATCAGAGAGATACTTGGTTCATTAGTATGGATGTCTGTGTTCTAATAGTAGAAATAATGAGAAATAATTTCCTAATGCTTCTCCAGCACTCAGTCTGGATCATATGATGTAATACAGTTTGAGCATCCCTATTCAAAAAATTCAAAATCTAAATGCTCCCAAATCTAAAACTTTTTGAACACCATGGGGAAGTGGAAAATTCCACTCTGGATTCATGTGAGGGGTTACAATCAAAATGTAGTTTCCCTAAAATAATTTAGAGTAATTCAGGAGAACCTGTCCTTAGGAAGATAACAAAAGTTTTCCCCCTAGTTGATTAAACTCTCCTAAAGCCAGTATCCTGAACTGTGAAGCAGTTAGGATTAAAGGAAATGAAATATAGAGAGGATTTTCTTAAAGCAGTTTAGTTCATATTACTTTCCTTCTTTCTAGTTTACTTGTCCCAAGGGCAACACCCACATTTCTTCCTGACTCCACTCACCGCATCAGGGATCAGCTAACTCATGGCCCTACACCCAGGTATCCTGGCAGAAAGGACAGGATTTCATCTCTCTCCTCTTCGTCACTGAGAGGGGTTCCTGAGTGGGGCTCATGAGACCACAGTAGCAGGACAGTGTAATCTGAGCATGTCTCAATCCCTGGGAGCCCATCTTCTACCAGGGAAGAAGTAACCTCTAGGGAAGAAGAGGAATACAACTTCATTTCAGTCCTGACACTTATCTTAGAGGTGACTTAGGCTCTGTGAGCCTGCCTGAGTTTGGCCATCTGTGAAATAGGCCATACGTCCTGACAGAGCTGATCTGAGGGTAACTTAGAAAACCTGCACAGAGTCTCTGTGATATAGAGCAGGACTTCCATGTTCCCTTGAATTTCGGCACATAGCAGGAGGGGCTTGGTTGAGTCTCTGGGTTAAGGAGACATTATGAAAATCATTTCTCATTATTTTTGCTAATTAGAATACAGATGTCTACACTAGTGAACCAAGAATCTCTCTGATATGCCTTGGGTTCATAGTTATCAAAAATAACAGAAATTTATTCTCTTATGTTTCTGTTACACAAAAGAGCTGTTCAGCACCATTTCTCTGAGCATACCTCAATCCAGTTCACCATGCTAGGAAGGCAGAGTGTCTCTGCACTCATCTGGCAAGACCTGACATAGATTTCACCAAGAAATCAAGGCATAGTGTTTGTCTAATGGTCGTTCCTCGAATGCTCAACATGTTCGCAAAGTTATAAGAAAATTCTGGATCAGTCCTAAAGTTCCTAGTGCAGGGGTTCCCCAATTCGTGCATTATCCAGCCACATCATACCAGGACCTCATCTACCTGCTGTCTCCTTGAGAGGCAAAAACCTAAGATTTACTACTATTTCTGTGACACACAATTATCCATTTTTCATTCACTAACAAATAAATGTGTATTGAGCTTATAACCTATATTATTACATTAGAGTTGTCTCATGAGCTCTAAGGTGGAAATAATGATGGATAGAAAAGATGAATATATGGTCATTTTCAAGGGCTTAATTATATTTGGAGATTTGGAATATTACTTAAGCAGCATTTCATATTAGTAGCAGTAAGTGGTGTTGTCATACCTATATAACTATATGGTTAAATGAAGCAAAAGCAGATCAATTTCTATGTTTTAAATTAGGATAAATTCCAAATGATATAAATATAGAAATTAGAACTTTACAATTGTTAGAATAATCTGGAAGCTAGAAGGAACAAAGAACAGATTCTCCTCTAAAGCTTCCCAGACAGCACAGTCTTGCTGACATCTGTTTTTTGGACTTGGGGAAAACTTTCCTGTGTCTCGAAGTCCAGGAACAGAAGTAAAAATATGGATATACTTGCCTACATAAAAGTTATATAACAATATTGCATGGCAAACTATATGAGAGCTGATTAAAAAGACAATGGGGGAAATCTATAACTATAATCTCTAAAGAATGTGTTGATTCCCCAACCATATAAAAGCTGAGCCCATAGTGGTGGGGCATGCCTGTAATCCCAGCAGCTCAGGAGACTGAGGCAGGAGAATGGCAAGTTCAAAGCCAGCCTCAGCAACTTAGCAAGGCCCTAAGCAACTTAGCGAGATGCTGTCTCAAAATACAATATAAGGTGCTAGGGATGTGGCCGCTGATTTCAATCCCCAGTAGCAAAAAGCAAAAAAGAAACACTGTGAAATCTTCAGATAAACTGGTAAACTACACCTCAGATATTTGGTTAGTGTTCTTGGTTTATAAAATATAGTAACAAGTTCACAAGTAATTTCAATATATAGCATATAAAATATATATATGAATGGGCTCTTTATCCATTTTGCTTTTTCTTTTATGATGAAAGGAGCATACTTCGCAAAGATTTATATATCTTAGGACAGATTTTTTTTCAGGGCTGAGGACTGACCTCAGGGCCTTGTGCGTGCTAGGCAAGCGCTATGCCATTGAGCTAAATCCCCAACCCGTAGAACAGTTTTTTAAGTATAATTGGAAGTTCTTGAAGAATTCATACATATGTTAAACTAGGTCCATTTGCTGTTGACTCCCAGATCTACTTGGAATTCACTGATTTATCTCTTCCCTCATTAGAATAAGTTGAGGTATCGATACTACACAGGGGTCCCTCTTAGGGACAAGGACTTTCCCCATCCATTATCCAACCCCTAACCAGGCTTACCAGTCCTTCTTTCACCTGCTCTTCATCATCCCCTTCCAGGACACTATGTACACCACTGCCTAGACATGAGTCAGGTGCCCCTGTCCTCCCTGCCATTTCATTATACTCCTAACACTGCTATCTGGTATTTCAAGTTAAAGATGCCCCTGAGCATGTTTCTACGGTCTTCTTTTACACCTACTAGGTTTTTATGTCATAATTAGAATCATTTTATACATAGACTCATAGTTTGGCTCTTTTCCACTTTTTGTTAGTGCATTATAGTTGTGCATAATGTTGAGATTTGTTGTTACAGATTCGTACATGCACACAGTATAACACTATAATTTGGCCAGTATCATTGTCCAGTATTTACACTTTTGTTCCCCTCCTTCCTCCACCTGCTCCATTTCCTCTCCCTTGTTACTTTCCTCTATTCTACTGATCTCCCTTTGATTCATAATCTGGTTTTCACGAGAGTTTTTGTTGTTTGTTTCCTCCTTGCATCCACATTTTTACACAGAGGTTTGATAATAGAGGAACATTGGTGCCACCTGGTGACAGCATCCTGAACTGCAGCTTGAACACCCTGATGCAGGAAGGTGGGAGGGGGAGAGGCTGTGGCCCAGGCCTACCCTACAAAGCTTTCTGGAAATGTGTGTGGGAAGGGGACATTCCTATGATACAAGGATACAAATGGCCTTCGGAAAGTAAGTGCAGTCTCTTACTATGCTAAAAAGAAAGCTCTATATGCGAGGAACCAAAAGATCATTTTGTTTGCTATGAGATCTCTTCATGAATAGTTAAGAGATTTATATAAGAAAAAAATGGAACCTTCCTTTATCCTTATTATGACCATTTTTTCCATTATAGGTATGTGCCACTGTGCCCAGATCTTTTGAAAACATTTATTTATGTAAAGCTCTTGAGAGTACTTTCAAATCACCAGAAACTATAAAATTTTGTGTTAGCATAATGAATTCAAAATATGATTAATTTAAATTTTTACATTGCAGTGTATCAGTGTCTGTGTCTTTATTATCAAATCTTCGTATATAGATGTGGATACAGTGAGAAAAAAAATACAGAAAGTCCTGTAAGCATCAGCTTATGAATCAAAGAGAGATTAGTAGTGTGCTTTAGCAATACATTTCTATGATAAAATTAGAAATTACAGTATAGTTTCAATATTTTCATGTAAATCAGTGTTTCATAATATGATGCCCTACATCAGTACCCTCATGCTGAAAATTTAGTTCCCTTACTGTTAACTATTACAAACAATATTCTTCTGAACACCTTACTCATATATATGCAGATATCTTTGTAAGCATTTGGGTTCTTTTCAGGTGCTCTACTACTGAAATACATCCCTAGCCCCTTCCTTGTATTTTGAGACAGAATTTTGTTTTCTTTCTAATGCTCACCTTTACCTGCCTCAGCCTCTTGAGTACCTGGGATTATAGGTGTGTGTATATTGACTATCGTACTTCTGTTTCCCTCTGCCTCTTCATGATTTTTTTAATTAAAATTGGCTTCTTTTCTTGAATTCAGGCTGGGAATGAAGGAAAGGAGTTATAACCAGATGGCTCTCCTTAAACCAGAGGCTTGTCAGCACCCTCCACTACATCCTGAAGATAGACTGCTAAAAGGAAAATTGCGATTGCAAAAGAAGTAGACATTTTGATAAGAACTGTCATTCTGACACTCATAAAGGTAATGCTGCTTTGACTCCCAAAGCCAGTACCATATCTTTAGCAGCTTTCTTGCAACGTAACTTATGGATAATGGGTTCGTTCAATTGAAATTTTTACTAAATGAATAATGTTGTGCAAGTGTCATCATAATGGAGTTTTAGAAACATTCCTGTCACCTCAGAAAGTCTCATTATGCTTAATATAGATAATCCCTGTGCTCCTTCTCTGTCATAGGATCACAGAATTACTTTATGTCTATGGATTTGGCTCTGCTGGATGTTACATATAATTGGAATTATGTCCTACGTTCTCCAATAAAATAGGATGCCACATAAACATGCATAGTTAGCTGTCAAGTTTTTTTCTTTTTCTTTTTTTTTTTTCAGGGCTGAGGACCGAACTCTGGGCCTTGCGCATGCTAGGCAAGCACTCTGCCGCTGAGCTAAATCCCTAACCCCTCTTTGTCTTTTTTTAAAGGGAGAGGGAGAGAGAAAGAGAATCAGTTTTCTTTAAATTTTCAACTAGCTTTTGTTTATCTTACACTTCATTGTGTATGTGGTGCTCGGGTTTGAACTTGTGTCCTCGTGCATACTAGGCAAGTGCTCCATCTGCTGAGCCACTGCTCCAGCGCCTTTTTTCTCTTTTTCAAACTATTATTATGGTGAGAAATATTCTGAGGCACCTGAAACATGCCATTTATAGGGAAATATGATAGGAGAACATAAAAAATAATCTTAAATTCTAACAGCAGGATATCAGATTAGCAAATATTACAAATCTTGTGAAGTCCTTAATTGGTTCAGATATCTACAGAATCTAGTATATGGTTGGGATATACAGTAATAAAATGATTGGTCAGTCCAATTACATGGTGTATGTTAACAGTGTTAAATTTATATGCCAGTTCTGTGTGAAAGATAGTCAGCCTCATGTATTAGACCCAGCAAAGGCATAGCAATACATAATCTAGGGCAATCATACATTGTGGGGAGCTGTATTGTCCCCCGGGAGCCGATCAGGAGGAGGGTGAGTGCCAACAGCTGGAACCCGGGTCCCCCCTCGTCCGGGGACCCCTTCCCTCCCAGCCAGGGAAATGAGTCAACCACAGGCAGCTGATGGCAGCTCAGAATCCGTTTATTACTAAGGCACACGGGTTTTTATAGAGGAGGAGGGGAGGGGAGATAGCCAAGGAATCAAAAATCCTTCTAAGGGAGTTGCCAGGTGTTATGTAGATTTCAGTAGAGACAAAAGTTAGGAACTTTCTGTAGTCCTTACATTCTGACCCACCCTGTTTGACCTTTTGTATAACAAAGCACGACCTAGCAGCCCCTCCTGAAGGAATTTATACAAATAGTAACAAGAGCGCTCCAGGGCAGCTGATGAAATGGAGTGGAGGTCAGACCGAAGGTCAGACCCCAACAATAGATATGTAGTGGGAGCAGGGGGGAAGGGGCACGAAGAGGAGGGGAGACAGAGGGAGAATTAGGGAGGGATCTAGAGGGTAATTCTGGTTTAAGAATACATGCATATCATATTGTTACTTTATATGCATTTATGATTGTGCAATAGCTCAATTTCTTAATAAAAATTTTAAAAATTTATATGCTCTTTGATTAAACCACCCAAGTTGTGGAATTTATCCTCCTGATGTGGCAGGAGGAGCCCCTTGTCTGTTTCATTCATCCTACACTCCTCAAGGGAGAGAAGACCTCTTCCCTAGCTGAATCAGTGCCTTCGAGCCCCCTGTCCCCCAGACTTCGTTTTACATTGTGGTTTCTTACTATTATTATTTAGGTGTGACAGGGCCAAGAGATAGGTGACCTCTGCTGTTGAGAAAAGTTTGTCACTCACAGTTGAGGGGCTCTTCAAGCCAAGCATGTTCACTTTCACAGAGGGAAGCACTAATTGAGGTCAGGAGGCAGAGGAAACAGGAGAAAATGTGGCAGAAGAGATTATTATGGTGAGTTCCTCATGAAATGGCTAGCCAGTCAATGAATACAGGTTTAGGATTGTCTACATTTTATTTCTTCTGGCTCTGGGGTGTAGGAGTGATCATGAGTTGTCTGTTCCAGTCCCCTAGGATCCAATCCCCTAGGATGATTAGGATAGGGGATTATTGGCCTGGAGTTACAAAAAAACAAGTAGCATATGTGGGAGTTGAGGAGGGCTTAGATCTGTTTGTTTATGTATGAAAGGAATACCCCCAAGTGAGTTATGTTCTAATTCTAGGAATTAGCTTATTAGAGGGTCTACCTACCCCCTATCAGCAAGGGCCCAGATACCAGAACATCAGGTATACAGTAAATAATGCAAATTAGCAAATAACAGTCAGCCATCTCTTCAAACAGGAAATTCTGGCTCATGACTGAGATGGACCGTGCACAGTCACCCCAAGTGTTGATATGCACAGTGCTCTGGTCGCTACTCTTGGAGACACCTACAGACGTCCTTACTCATCCCTGTCTAAGAGAAACTGCCCTTTTTTCTTCCTTTTCTGTTTCCTCAGAGGCCCTCCCTTCTCTACCAGGTAACAGTAGCCCAATCTTTTCCCTTTTTTTGAAGAGAGTGATTTTATTTTTTTATCTGTTTTTTGTTTTCCCTCCACTTAGTTGTGTATGTGGTGCTGGGGATCAAACCTGGGCCCTCGCAAATGCCAGGCAAACGCTCTACTGGTGAGTCAACTTTCCAGGCCCCTTAATCTTTTCGTTAAGTTCAAATTTCTGTAAAAGATGGAAGAACATTGCCTTCAGACAGCTTCTGCTTCCACCTTGCCATAAACCTCCACTGAGGCAAAGGGGTGCCAAGCTTGATTCTCTGCCACATGGAAAGTAAACACAGAGGAACAGAGATTAACCACATCAACAGTATGAGTCTAGGCACATTTGCTACAGACCAGCCACCAGCACCCCAGGGTTCTCAGGATGGCAGGCTCTCTCCCTGGCTCTAGTAGTGGGCTTACTGAGCAACTTCTTTGCCCTCTACTTCCGTGGTTAGCACCACGAGCTTTGTAGTTACACATGTCCATAAAGAGAGCACTACCAGGATTGTCATGAGGATTAAATCCAGCCACTTGACCTGAGAATGTAGCATTGGGCTCAGTTAAAAATCTGCTCCTAAGCCCTAGCTTGTTTTTCTCTCTAGAGCTAGAAACTCATATGGCTCCTTCAGCACCCCTCACCCAAATACCCATAACCAAACAGCTGCTCTGAATCACCTTGGGATGCACATCTAAATCCTTCCCTGAAACTCCTTTGTGTTTGATAATGCTAGGACTTCTGTATTGAAGTCTGTTTAATAAATGATGTCATAATGATGTGGCCTTAGAGAACTGATACACCTTTTTGCCACTAACAGTCTATCCATTGCCTTTTTATTCCACCAATAACAAGTGCTGCCAACTTTTGTTTTTTATGCCCAACTGATCTACTCATTATCCCCAGACCTGCAAGATATGAGGGGTGCTCCTGAATTATTAAACTTACAGATTCACAAGTTTATCCATTGTAATGGCCAGATTTAGCAAATAAAAATACAAGATGAGCAAAATTATATTGCATTCTGTGTCCACTAAGAAATTATTCATTGTTTATCCAGAATTCATATTTAACTGTGTTTCCTCTATTTCATCTGGAAACCCTACATAGGGAGAGCTCTTTGTCTCACCAAGGTGCTCCATGCAACAGCCCCAGCAGAGCTCCAAGCAGATGCCAGCACCAGTCATTATCCATGTGAGGGAGCAGATGAGTGGAGCCTCCGGATGACAGCAGCACCAAGTGACAGACACCACATGGAACAGAAAAAGCCCATTTCATCCCAGTGAGCATAGAGACTACTGAGAGATAATGAGTGGGTTTCTATTTGAGTTGTTTGTTGAACATGAACTTTCTTCTTTGGGGGCTGTTATCTTTGAATAAGAAAGGGATTCTTTTATCTTTGAAGACTTGTTGGACTTTTAACTAGAGTTTCTGTGTTCTGTAAGTTGCATGATTAAGTATTCATTCTGAACAAGGCATAATCACTCTAAGAAGTGTTTCTCATAGGTGTCCTGAAACTTTTCTCCTGCTACAAGGACAGCCCTTGGCAAGTACATAAATGTCGTTGGTCACACATAGAGTGGACTCCTTCACTAGACAGCAGACAGATAACACATTGTAGTCCTTGACTTTTGTGACTATCATAACACGGCACTGCTTGCTGAATAAGTATGCCCAATTATTCCTAATAATGAATTAGGAAGCACAAATACCAGCAAATCTAAGTCACAGTTTCCAGAATCACCTTTATATGTAATTAAGTCAATATAGTTTATTTTTATTATTTTTTTATATTTTATAATTGGTAGATTAGTCAGGTTTCCATTGCTATAATAAAAGTCCTGAAACAACCTACTTATGAAGAAGAAGAGGTTAATTTAGTTCACAGTTTTGGAAGTTAAAGGCATGGCAGTTGTAACAGATCAGTATTGGCAAAGGTCCCATAGCAGATGGCAGCAGCAGGAGCATGTGTGGGAGCAAGATTACACCTGGAACAAGGAAGCCGAGAGAGCTGGGTGGGGCCAGGCTTGCTTCTCTTGTAACAAACTTCTCCCAAGAATTTAAGGAGTTGCACCCTTGAGGAGACACCATTAAACCTTGACACAGGAAGACTATTTGGTGGCACCTTAAAAACCTGAACCTTCAAGAGGGACACCATAGAAGTAGAGTCAGCAAGATCCAGAAAGAGAAGAGTGGTGGCCCTGTTGTGAGAACCACCCCGGAAGAGCAGACGAGAATAGTGCTTCTAAAGGGGCTGCTTACTGCCAATGTTGGACTGGGACCTTCTGAGAAACTGAGGCATTGTAAAGATCCCCTGCAAATGCCAATTCTTGCAATCAAGTCAGAAAGATTTTAGACAGTCAATCATAATAGGTATGAGTTTATTAGAAGGAACAGGAAAGGGGAAAGGGAGACACTCTGAAGGGTGAGAGTGGGTCCTCTCAGACAGGTGAGAGACAGCATGCCTCTCCCGTTTTATTGGGATTCCCAGAGTAGATCTCAGAGTATTCTGCCCACATTCACATCTTGACTTTTGACTGACAGAAAGATGACATCAGACTTTCAAGTAAACACAGCCATGGAACCTAGGTCATTTTGGCCTATGTTGAACAGTTCTAATTGGATTCTAATTAGATTCTTAACCATAATTTCTTATAGATTTTATCAGAGTTCCTGGGTCTGTTCTGTGAAAAGGATCACAAAAGTTTCCCCATTCAGGGTAAATAGGTCCTATATTTGTCTTGCAGTTAACGGGTAGTCTGCTGAGGAATGTGACATATCCTGTCCACTAAAGCCAGGCAGGGCTACAGGTAAATTGCTTCATGGAAAAGAAAGTTTGTGGGGGTCAGCACAGTGGGACCATTTTATAGATTTATTCCCTTAACCTTATGTTCCCACCATTCACATCTGTCCCCTATCTTGAAGAGGCTTGAAAGGGAGAACACCTGGGCTGTGGGATCCCTGTTTATCTTTACATTCTTAGCAGTCATGTAAGTCATTCTTGCCATATGGTGAGAGTGGGGTATATAGAGAGGCTAGATGTGTGTTAGCCATGGATGTTCCTCCACAAGGAAGAAAATATCAGGAATGGAGGATGAGAAGTCCCCAGAATAACCTTTGTCAGGTTGAATTGACTAGGGTTCTGCCTACTAAATGTCTATATTATTATAGATTTCCTTCCCTGAAATAACTCAGATGGCATATTTGGTGTTCCTAGATCATTCAGTGAAAAACTAGAGGCAGCCTCTTAGTTTTCTGCCTTAGATGGCTAACTGTGAGTTTTGCCTGCTTCCCTCAGAAGGCTACCTAATTCCAAGAGCCCGAGGAGAGATCCATCCCTGGGTCTCTGTGCACTGATAATACTCCTCTAAGGTAATTTTTAAAGTCAATAAAATTCCTAATAAACAGAACGTACTTTATTTCAACAAACTGGACAGGGTGATCCCAAATGCCTGCATCCCCGCCTTGGTTCTCTAATGAGTATGTTTTATCAGATTTCCTGAAGGGTGAAGATGTTTTGGTTTAAGGGAAAGACAAAGGGACAGAAGGGAAGACTACTTGGAAGGTGTTTTAGGTATAGAGGAATAGACTGTGCATTGCAAAGACATAGGAACTTGATGTCATTATGGTGCCTGTGAAGTCAATGTAAAGTAGACTGGACTTGCTCTGGTGAGAAGAGCAGGGCCCTCCTCCAGGAGTTTGGACTTAGCAGTACGGGGAGACGAAGGGATCCTAGAACCAAGTTGACTCATTCATGCTTCAGGCCTCATCAGCCTGCTGACTCATGAGGAAGAGAGATGTGGGGCCCTTCCGACCCCAGGCAGTGTGGTGTCCTGACCTACTTTCCAAGTAAAGGTGGGCCTGGGAGGATAAGACAGGGAAGGGCACTCTGTGAGCTCAGACTGTCCTCTGTAAAATGCGGGTAAGGATTGCTGGGACCTTCAGTGATAACACACCCATAACTCAGTGGTTATTGTAGGATCATAAATGCCTGTATGAATTTAGGCCACTTATTCCTTTTGGGTTTTATTTGTATAGGTTGATAGACAAGAAAAGAAGAAGAAACAGGCCTTGGTGAAAAGCCCATTGTACTTTCAGGTTGTTACGATCACTACCCAATTGTACCAGTGCCATTGCTCACTGTCTGTTGTTGCATGGTGCCTGGCAAATCTTTAGGCCATAAAGTATAGTAATTTCTGGATTCTGTCTTTCTCTGGACAGTGTTTCTTCTGGTGATTGAGCACATATCAAGTGTCTGAAGAAGAGTTTTTGAGGAAGTGGGTCATGATGGCCGCCGAAGCTTCTACTCCAGTTCTGACGGGCGGCAGTGCTCAGGAGACCTTTGGCACTTCCATCCATGCTAAGAGATAATGCCTGGCTCAAGTGAATTCATAGATCTAAACAAGAATATATAGTGGAATAGCAGACACAAGGTTCACAAAATCATCTGAAAGTAGAGAAACTAATTTGTTCTTATCCTTTAAGAGGCATAGAAGGTGGATTTTCCTTCCGTCATCAGTTATATGCTTTGTAGTAGCACTTGAGACCCATCTAGAAATGTCCTCTTAGTTTGAAGGCAATAATTTGTCTTCATAATGAAGGAGGTTGAGCTTATCATGCACTTGTAGTAGATATACATGTATTTTCTCTGTATGGAGTATAAGAAGCAGTAGTTCTCATATATATATCTCTCAGATGGGTTTCGAAATGCCCTTTATTTAGAGAATCTTCCATAGCAGTTTGAGATTGTAACATGGATTCTTTCCTTATAACCATAGTTTTATCCATTCTAGTTTGAAATTTTTTTAAAGCCAGGAATTTTCCAAGTGTTATGTTAATAAGTCAGTTATAAGAATTTAAAAAGGTAAAATATTAAATACCCACGTTTGCCTTATTTTAATGATATTCTACAAGATCCTTTATATTAACCTGATACACTTAAATATTTTGATTATATTCCCAGCATATCATGTTAGTTCTATATTCCCTAGCCGGTCTCCCCTCACGATACCTATCCCCAGGGACCCACTGATCTTCTGTCAATAGATCAGTTTTATTTCCTATAGTTTTCTATTTATGAAGTCATACAGGTTGTCTCATGGAGTAGATAGGAAATCTTACGTTTTTCATACAGCACATTTTTTTAAAGAGAGAAGGAGGGAGAAAGAGAGGGAGAGATTGAGAATGAAAATGAATCAATTTTTATTTAATTTTCTTCTGGTTCTGGTTTCTCCAACACCCATCTGTGTATGTGGTACTGGGGTTTGAACTTGGGTCCTCGCTCATGCCAGGTAAGTGCTCTAACTGCTGAGCCACTGCTCCAGCCCTTACACAGCATATTTTAAAATTTAATTTTCACATTATCTTTTTAGACACAAATGTATGAAACAACAGTTGCATCATTTCTGAACACTTGGGAAACTCTTAATTATTTAATATATACTAGCTGACATATAAGAAAACTCATGTTTGGGAAATATGGCGTTTACTAATTCTTTGGTGAATTACCAAAATATCCTTTTAATAAACTCCAAAGAAGAAATACCCATATATTTGTCTTAAGATTTAAGATTTTAGTAAATAAGAAATGAATATAATGAGTGGGAGAGATACAACTCTGCCAAATAAGAATGCTAAGGACTAAATGTGTGTGTCTTCCAAATTCATATGTTGAAGCCCTAATCCCCAATGAGAAGGTTTTTGCAAGTGGGAGCACTGGGAGGTCATTAGGTGTTAGATGAGATCATACATGTAGAACTCCCTTAATGGTATTAGAGCCCTTATTAAAACACTCTTCGGGGAGAGAAATCTTTTTTGCTGTTTTCTCTATCACATGCAGGTACAGGAAAAAGGAACTGTCTACAAACCAGGAAGAGGTCACTTACCAGACCAAATCTAGTACCTTGATGTTAAATATCTCAGCTTCTAGAAATGAGAAATGTTTGTTTATTGTTTAAGCCACCCAGTATTTGGGATTCTGTTATCACAGCTATAACTGACTAAGCCAAGGGACAATAAAAATATTTGTGTTTTTCTCAGTTGTAAAGCAAGGTTTTTGGCTTTGATAACGATAAGAAACCAAGCCTTAGAAATGGGTTAGGGGGCTGGCGCGGTGGCTCAGCTGTTACGGTGCTTGCACGGCATGCCTGAGTACACGTGTTTAAACCCCAGCACCCATGTACACAACTAAGTGTCAGAGCAACGAAAGCCATGTGAAAAGCTCAATAAAAAATTTGATTCTGTCTGTCTGTCTCTCTCTCTGTCTCACTGTCCTTCTCTCTTAAAAAAAAGAAATGGGTTAGGTCCTACACTCTTATTTCATACCTACATATCAAACTCCAATGATAGAAATGTTAGGAGAAAAATAATAACCACATGAATATTTTTAATTTCTGTTATTTATAGTCATTTCATGTGACACAACTTTTTTTTTAACCAGGAATACTTAACCCCTAAGCCACTTTCCCAGCCCTTTTTATTTTTTATTTTGTGACAAAGTCTTGCTAGGTTGCTTAG
>PVKS010023537.1:0-32294 GCA_004027875.1 Aplodontia rufa
TTCCCTTCCCCACTCCCTATCCCCCTCCCTGTGTCCCCCAGCAACCTAGGCAGGTTTCCCCAGAATCTTGTAAAAATTCATACACAATGAGGTAATTGTTGGGTTAGCGATCTATCATACTGTTTCTGCTTGTATTCTAGCTTCCACAAATGAGACAAAACATTGGGCTTTGAAGAAAGACTGTAGTCAGCTTTTTCAATGTGCTACCTTTAGCCATCAATAGACCTGATTAATGTCTTTTTAACTTTTTTTCATTTTTTCTTCTACATCATATTTGTGGTTTTAATTTAAAAGAATATTTTAAAAAAATTAAGCATGCTACAAGATCAGTAAATTTGTACTTGTGGTTTGCAAGATATGGATAAATGCTATTGGAGATCAAAAGCATATTAAGAAATAGAATTGTGATTCATCGATTGTATACATTTGTGAGGAATTGGATTATGTATGCTAAAGGAAGTTAACCTAAAATTTAGAAATGATGCTCCTCATTTCATAATTATTTTTAAGTTTCCAACTTGAGTATTCAAATGTGCATATACACCATATGCATCACTGCTGGGTGTTTTCTGATACTTTTTTTTTTAATGCCCTTTCTGTTACACTGACCTTCAATTAAGTATTTGCTCAGTGTTTTTCTTTTTCTGTTTCTTCTTCCTTTTCTTCACTTTCCTCCTCTCTACTTGGAACTCTTCCTAATGATATTTGACTTGTTTCTTGAATTGTTTGAAGCCTCACTCTAAAATACATGTAAAAAATTAAACTACAAACTATTGGTGGCTATCATAGTGTATCTGCTGAAAATCATAAGCATTGCATACCTACATATTGTTCCTAGGAGCCATTAATGTTCACAAAATTTATCTACTTGTTTTGCCCAAATGTAACATAATCATATCTTCTAATGGTATCTAAGGAAGTGCAGTAGTCTGAAAGTTTTTCTGTAGTTCTTGAAACCTTTCTTTAATGAAGATATCCTAAACATTAAATAAAAATAGGAAAAGTATTCTAGTTGGAAGGAGAGCATGTATGTGTCTAAATGCCTCAAGTAGAATGTCATTCTTTGATGAATTTGGCAAATTTTGGTTTCTTTTGTTTACTAATTTATCCCTAGTGCATAAAAAAATACCTAAAACAAACTAGACATTGTTCCCTCAGCCACAGTAACCCTTGAAGGGTTTATAGAGAGTATAGCCTTTAAAAACATGGTTCTACTGTTGGTTTGTGATCCAATGTTTCCATCATTCTCAGGCAGCTAATATCATTTGCAGTTCACTTCTCCTTCTGTTAATGTTCCTGTGCGCAGGCGCGCACGCGTGTGTGTGTCTATAACAACTATTTGAGAGTTATTAAATATTTGAACTGGTATATTAATAAAACTCTTCTTAGGAAGATACTTAAAGCTAGTAAATGTCTGAGTCATTTTCATCGTATGAAACAGGAAAGACTCTTGAGTATTCAGGACACTGTAGAGATTCATGGCACGCTCTAGGCATTCTAAGATGGCCTGCTGCAGTCCAAAGGGAAATGTGCATGGAGCCAAAGGAGGCCTGAATCACTGTGTCATGCCGTGGCTTCCTTACCTTTACTGATATCCTCTAATACCCTGGGAGATGTTAGGTGACTCACATGTAATTTCCTTTTTAAAATTATGAAAATACATTTGCTGAAAAAATAAGATAGGTCAAAAGTATTTTTGAATATCCAGTGTTGTAAATTGTTATATTGACTTTTCCAAAATAAATGTTGATTTTTATGATTTATTTTCATAAACATTTAGGATGCATATATTTAGGCTACCCTTTAGTACAACATATCTTTTTAGATATAATTCAAAAAATGTTGCCCACTTTTGACCATAAGACCAAATAGCTATTTGAGCAGTATCTATAAATCATCAGTGTTTGCTTGTCAGTATTATTTTGTATTTGATTATTTTGCAAAGTATTTAGTCAGTTTTGACCTTAGATATTTTAATTTGTGGCAATATAGAATATCATCTGGAGTTGTGATAATTAGAAATACAGTCACATAGTTTAAAGTCAGCTTTTTCACTGCTGTTACTAAAAGACACGTCAAGAACAATTAAAGGAGGAAAGGTTTATTTGGGGGATCACAGTTTTGGAGGTATTGGCCCATAGAAGGCTGTCTCCATTCCTCAGGGCTCAAGGTGAGGCAGAACACCATGGCAGAAGAGTGTGGTGGAGGAAAACAGCTCAAGGCATCATGAAGCAGAGAGAGAAAGTCCACAGCATATGAAGTTTCCCAAAGACATGCCCTCAGTGATCTACCTTCCCAGCCATACCCTGCCTGCTTTCAGTTGTCAGTTAATCCCTATCAGGGTGAAGGCTCTCACCACCCAATGATTTTACCTCTGAGCCTTGCATTGTTAAGCTTTGGGGGACACCTTTCATTCAAAACATAACAGTAAGGAAATAAAGTGTGTAAGTAAAAGACTCTTTTTCTACAACTATGTTGATGCTATTAAAACTCTAAAGTCGAGATGTGTAATCCCTTAAACAAGAATGAGATTCATAAGATATAGCACTTTGCTGGAAAGGTTTTTGGAAGCATTTGAAAACAAAATTCATATAATTCATTTTTAATTTTAAAAGTCTAGATATTTGACTTTTAGTTAGAGTCCTGAATGATTTAATTTTTATAAATTTAGTTAGGAAATAAATAGATGAGAATATACACAAAAATTTGTATTAATATAGTCTTACTTTTTCTAGATCATGTGTTTCTAACTGAGAGACCTCTAAGTTGTCTGGAATTAAATATAGAAAATAAAATTTAATTTGTGTTGTGGAAGAATGTATTTATGTGAAATATATGGTACATTTATCTTTGATATAAGTCCTTCAATAGGTAAATTATGCCCTCCATGTAATGTTACCCCCTCATTACCAGTAATGAATGGCTTGCTTTGTGATCTAACAATTAAAAGTTTACTTTTTTGTGGCAGTATGTTGAATGGTGCTCTGTTCAATGACACCCTACAGGTAGGACACTACAAGGAGGTAGCACTGCATTCAACCCAGTCATCTCTACATCTTTTTGTGTTCATGTCATTTTAAAGTATTTCAACCTGATTATGAAGCATCTATTGTTTCACTTCTATGCCATGGTTCACTTTACCTGTGAGCTGTATTTTGCTATAGATATGTACTCTGGTAACATTCAGTTTATTGAGACTGAGTGCATTCTGATAAGATCATCCATGTGATAGGTACCATGTTTGCTACAGTGTATTCCTTAAGGAAAAACAACATCTTCAATATTCATTTAAAGTTCTAATATATGACTGTTAAAAATTAAGCTATCAAGAACACCCCATTTTTAATTGTGACAAAATAATGACAAAGATATTTTATTAAAAGAAATCAAAATTAATTTTCCTGGGTAGCTGTGTTCTTAGAACTTTACAAGCAGGAAATAGAAAACACGTTCAGGGGAAATCTCAGGTGGTGGCATTCAAGAACCAATGAAGAAGCAAAAGATATTTGCATATGGTTAAATGAAGACATTGTTAGATGTTACATCTTCCCTATAGCAATAATTGACCATGAACTCTGCATTGTTTCTCTGTGCAGAACAAGATATAGAATAAAATTAATCAAAAGATAATGTGTGAAAATATACTGCTATAGTTATAATATTTATTGAATACTTTTGGATTTATAAAAATTATTATAGATAGTTTATAGAGACATAGAAAGAAAGCCAGAATGATATGAGAGATTAGAAAACTTAACCTTGAGAAATATAGTCTGATATTTAGAAATTTATTAAAATAATTATATATGTTAATCATCCATCTGGTGCTGATTAGATGAATTAGATAATATATATCCATGATTGCCCTGTTTTATAAATGCATTTTAAAAGTGCTTATAAAAACCTAACAGAATTGGTGTTTTTGGTTTAATATATCACTTTCAAAATATATCATTGTTAAATAGAAGCTGTTTAAACCATTAAAATAATTACTTATTAATTTACCCTTAGTTCAATTATTTATAGATATAAACCATATATAACTTTAGATGCTCAAAAATATAATGTTTCTCACTGTTCTAAATGCATCTCAACTTAGGTATGAACATATTATAGAAACTGGGGAATAATATCTATAAAAATCTGTGAGAAGCCCAACTAACACACGGGTAGAGTAAAGGAAACAAAGGATCAGGGAGAACTCAAAGGGGGGAGATCATGATCTGGCATCAGCCTTGGCTTGCTCTGTCAATATCCATGTCTTCATGAATGTGTGGCAACAATTGCTTCCAATATGTAAGACTATGTTGAATGAATAAAAAAAATCTATAAAATGTTAAATTCTGATGTTCCTTTCTATCCTTTTATGTATCATTTCATTCCTTATGTATCCTTTTATGTACTTTTTTATTTTGTATAGATGTTATATAAGCCAAAATAATAAAAGCATTTGTGCATAAAAGAAGAGTAGGCAAATTGTGAGGAGAAAGAGGTTCTCTGCCAAGTACATTTTCCTGATCGAGCTTCCCGGTAGTCCCTTCATGAATGACAGAGAGGAATATTTATCAAGGATTACTTTGAACTATGTGGGCTGAAAAGAGTTTATTACCAGGGTAGATGGGAGAATAAGCTATGTTGTGGTAGCAGAACCCAAGATCAGAAAAGTAAGGGTTTGAAAGGGACCTTACATTATCTGTTAAGATATTTTAAATTCCACAGTATAAATAAAATTTCTCACTATTTATTCAAAAGTTCAACATCCATATTCTCTTATCAAACAAGTTAACTAAAGTTCGAACAGGTGCTTAATATGAGTTCCATAATTGCCTTCTTCCATTCCAAGTCTAGCTGGATTGCAGAGTTAAGTTTATGATTATGAAATAAAACTAATAAAAAATGAAAGATATCAAATCCTCCAATATTTTGTTTGATTTGAATTTTTGTGTTGTTGGAATTGATATTTCCTGCCAGTACTACCTGGTAGGAAAGGTTGCTCATCTTCTTTCATAGAACTCTAAGAGATCAATTTTCTCCGAAATCATTTTGCTAAAGGCAATTGTTGATGTTACTGTCAGAAAAAGAAATGTGAAGGACAATCTTATGTAGGTCAAAGAGTTTTAACCTTCTTAGGCTATTGGCTGTTTTAACCTTCTTAGGCTGTTGGGTTCCCTGCCTTCAGCTATGTGATCATAATAGCTTCTATGCAGTTCAATTTTTCTGAAATCACAAGATTTTTCTCTAGTCAGCTGCTAGTTCAGTTACCTTGCTGCTTCTTTCCACCCCTTCTGGTAACTAGATCTTTTGAAGTTCAGTGTAATCCTTTAACCTGGAGAAGGGTAAAAATGCAGTCTATACCATCTTGCCACATTATGGATATATTTAACATTAACCAAACATCCAATCATGCTCCAAGACGCAGTTCTTACTACCGGGATCCTGTATTGCTCTTGCTTAACAATCTGTCAATATGATACTCTAGCAATGAGCATAAAACATTGAGAACTTCCTTCTCCTATTAAGCTAATTTCACATATACAGATTTAATTCAATTCCTAATTTTTCATCTTTCATAAGTGTATTTGTGTGTGTGTGTGCACGTGCGCACAAACATTATAGATTACCATTAGCCCCAATGTCAGAATTCAGTCCTTTTTACACTTTTGTTGTTAAAATAACATCATATAATCTCAGTGACTATTATGAATATGAAATTGGGAATAGTTAATAAGGACTATGAGATAAAAAGTTTTCCTGTTCAGTGAAGTATGGGTAATGTATACCACATCTCTGTTTGAAGGTTTACGATGCATGTCAGCATATACTCTTAAGCAATGTCACAGAAATGGAAAATGAAACTTTACTATTTAATATAACATATTTCAAATATTTAACAATTTTTATAGCATACTAATTAGTAACATAAGAAAGTTTGGAATTTTGGAAAGAAACTCTGAACTAAGTATTTAATGAAATACTTTTCTGCAAAAATGTTCCACAATTCTAAGTGTTTGAGATCCTTACTTCGAAATTATGGTTTATTTGAAGTAGCCATTTAGATGATCTTACTGTTTAAATCATATATAGTACTGGTGTGGGAAAGCTGCAGTATGGGGTTTGCAAATTTAAAAGCTTTGTAAAATGTTTTCTTAAATGAGTTTCTCTTATATGACAGGAACTTGGTTACTCTGATATGCCGTGAATCTGATTCGCAGATAGTCATGTGACCATCTTCTCTGAAGGGAAAGAATCCCTTGAAAACAAACCAGTGAAATATTGTCATCTTCAGCTTCTTAGTTGTAAAGACTCACAGATTTTTTTTTTAAAGAGAGGGAGTGAAAGACTGAGAGACCATCAATTTTATTTATTTTTTCACCTGGCCTTTGTTTCCCGGATACTTAGTTGTATATGTGATACGGGGATTTGGACCCAGGTCCTTGGCATGCCAGGTGAGCATTCCAACCTCCCATGAAGTTCTAGTAGAGTCTCCTTGCATTTCACTTCATTACTATGAGTGTTGTAGTTGTTTCTCAAGTGGATGTTATAAGCCTTACCACTGGAATTTCTCTCAGATATACTCCAAAAAAATGATATAGAGTTACTGTATCTGAATTTCAAAAAGACATTTGTAAAGATCTCTTAATGCCCCTATTAGTATAATAAAAGAAATTACATATATATATATATATATATATATATATACATATATATATATATGACTGCAATTATGTAGCCATGCAGGATTAGAATTAATTGAAAGATAATACTCAGATAATCCTAAATTGTGGAACAGATTCATTAGAAAACAGATTTCTAATATTTGTCATAGGGCTTTAACCTTATAATGAAACTTATTCTAAAGTTTGATCATTAACTTGAATAAGAACATAGGAAGCACACTTTCAGAGTTGTAAATAATATGAAACTGAAATATTAAATATATTACAGAACAGAAGTTCCAGGAACCTGGGAACAATTGAAAGACTACATGAAGGTTATCAAAATGATGTTCAATGATCAACTTGTGAGTGTTTTTTTTTTCTGTTTAAAGTAGCATCTGTGACACAAAAGCACTGCTACAGATGATAATAAACTTGATTGACTATGAAGTGAAATTTTTAGTTTGACTCTGAACTCAATATGGACTGGAGAGAGAAAACTACGGTTGATTGAGTACTTCGTACCCACCTGGGACTCCTGAATTTCATACACTCTCCTCTTTCATCTTCAACAGCAAATCAGTGAGATAGGACTTACTAAAATATATACTGATAAAATTAATTGAAAGAAGATAAGTAACCTACCTAAGATTATTCGGCAACTGTCAGAACTTTATTCCTAAAGTGATCAATTAGAATTCACACTCTTATCATAGATTATAGAACTACAGGATTCAGAAAGCAAGCATACAGAGGGACTGTGTTTTGTTCCAGTCTTTAGAGGGTGTGTTTAGTTCTGGCTCTGGTTACAGAGGGCCATTAATACAATCACTTAAAAATAAAAACAGACACAATGATTTCGTATTGTGCACATTTAAAAGTTTGAATAAGAAAATAGTTGCGGGTTGTGGTAAAGGATTTAGCATAACTAAAAATTGTTATCTAATAAAAGATTTTTCCCTCCTGTCCTGTACAGGGAAAAACCAAGATGAAGGAAATAAATCTAGAGGGCTATAGGTTTTACTTAACACAAAAAATAACTTATATATTTCCATTTGATTTTTTAAATTTTTTTAAGGAGTTATTGTATAATCATAAATGAATATAAAGTAACGGTATGATATGCATATATTCTTAAACCAGAATTACTGCCACATTGCCCTCACCCCAGTCACTTGATTTTTTTAATCCTAAATCTTATTACCTTATGATATAATTTATATTTTTATCTCATCTAGTTTCTTATAATGAAACTAGTTTCTGTTTACCCATTAGGATATCTGTTTCTTGGTATCAAGATTAACTATGACTTTCTTGGTATGAAGAGTAGAATCTGGGAAAAATAAGTAGCTAATAAATATTTGTTGAATGAATGAAAAGAAACAAATATTTAAATTCAATTTTGATCCTATAAAATCATATTTTCCTATGTGTAAATAGAACATTGCTTACTATAATTTTTTCCTTGCTCTTATAAAAAAATATATAATTTGTGAATTCATAAATTCGTAAATATTCAAATAAAGTAAAGAGAGCACTGAAATCCCTAAAAGTCATTTTAGAAATAGAGGCCCATAATTATTGATTAATCTATAAAAATATATGTGGAATATAATTTGAAATATTCTATTAATTGTGATACTACAAATTGTCACCAAACATGTTTGACACAGTATGAGCTTTGTAGTAAATCTTCCAAACTTCTGTATTACCGCTGCGTGATTCTAAAAAATTTCTTCAGTGAAAAATATCAGTACCTACTTAATGATGTTCTTTTGAGCATTAAATTCCATGGTGTAGGGCTGGAGTGGGTGGCTCAGCGGTTAAGGCACGTGTGAGGACGTGGGTTCAAACCCCAGCACGACGTACACAACAAAGTGTGGGAGCAACAAAAGTCACATGAAAAACTAAATAAAATTGATTCTTTCTCTCTCCATTTCACTGTTCCTCTTAAGTATACCATGACTTTTTTTTTTTAAGTCCTTAACACTGCCTCAGGCAAAGAGTGAAAAATATAAATATAAAATAAATATAAATATATGCATCTAATAATACTATCAGTATTAGTAAATAGTGGCATCATGCTTATTTTATCTACTCACTACCCATACTGTTTACCTTGAAAATATTGTGGTATGTAACAAAGATCATTCAATATTTAGAAGTGCTATTGGGCCCAAAATACCGTAATTCTTTTGTCCTATAGATAGTAAAACAAAATGTTAGAATACGGACTAAAAGAGGACTATATGGGTTTTTACAAGCAGAAATTTTGTGCTCAGGAACAGAAGACTTCTCTACCCAATTTTACCCTTTCACTAAATTGATCTTTCAGGCGCAGCCAAAGGCTGAGCTTTGCCTTCTTCCTCTTGAAAGGTTGGGTAGCCACAGGCACCTTTGCCTTAAAAGACTAGCTAGCTCCCCCATAGCAGTCTCCTTGTGAGGACTCCCACATTGGTATCTGCTGCTAAAATTGATTCTAGAAGAACTGTTTTAAAAAAATGACCCTTCCTCAGGGCATGACAGATCTGTCTTGGTGCCTTTGTCTTCATTCTGTTTTTGAAAAATCTACAGTTTTTTTTTCCCTAAAACTTTATTCTGCTCTATGAAAATATATCACTGACAACCAAAAATAGGACTCAGTGAGACTTTGGCCACTGAAGATTTACATTGGTTGACCTAAGGCACATTTCAATGATCTAGCCTAAACTGATATAATTTTTTTTTATAATTTTTTTTTATTTTGAGCAACCTAACAAGATTTTAACAAAATAATATATAATGTGTATAAAATATGTATATATTCTGGATATTGCAATTATCCCCAGGTAATTTTTTTAATGTTAAAAAAAATGTTCTGAACCATTGAAGAATAATTGTTTATATAACTTTTTAACTCTAGGTGCTTCATTATAAATTTTCATAAAAGGATATTCTCTTACACAATTGGAGTAGTTTCGAAATTAGAAAATTAACACTGATATAATACTACTAGATATACATATTATTTAAATGTTGTCATTGTACTAATAATATTCTTTCTTGCTGAAAAGTATACAGTTTTGAAAAATACTAGTACTTGGGGCTGGAGCCGAGGCTTGGCTGTTGTGGTGCTTGCCTGGCATGGGCAAGTACGCAGGTTCAAACCCTGGGACCCATGTACACAACTAAGTGTCAGAGCAACGAAAGCCATGTGAAATCTCAATAAAAATGGAATCTCTCTCTCTCTCTCCTCTCTCTCTCTCTTTCTCTAAAAAAAAAAGAAAAGAAAGTATTGATACTTTCCCTTGGTAATAGTCACCTGTCATTTCCCTCATCTTCTGTTACTAAAAATGCTGTGTTTTGGGTCATATTTGTTTGGAACCAAACTATGAACCATATTCATCCATAATATTATCTTTCCACCCACATTTACGTAGGTCCTCAGTATAGGCATGCAGGGTTACCTAACTGGAATTTCTCAAATTATGAAAAATATTTTTTATATGTAGAGAAAATTACATATCCATGTAAATTTTATGCTTCCTTTTTAAAAATTAATCATTAGGCATGCAGGATACTAAGCAAACATAAAATAAAATGTTGATAACTCTAATATGGAGTTGAAACTGATTGGAATATGAGCAAATAATGTTGTAATTTTGTTAATTTCTTAATTTTGTTAATTCCTTTAATAATTTTGAATACATTTTAATTTAGTCTGAATTAATAGGCATTATTAAATACTTGAATAGTAAACTTAGTATTATACCAAGAAAGCTTCATTTATAAGTATGCATCTGTGTTTAAAATAAACTTATTTTATAAAAGTAGAGGATATTGTTAGATAATAAGATTAATCACATTCAAAATACCTAGGAAAAAAATTACAAGTGTCAAAGCCTAGATCTTAGTAAATTTAATCTGAATAAAATCTTTTTAGACATTTATTTTCAGATATGTACTGATATTCTTGATGCTTTTCCAAATCTTTTAAAAATGATGTCTGGTTTATTGAATTTTATCACTGATGAAATTGTTTCCTTACATATAGTCTTAGGGCAACTACTTTTCATTTGGTAAACATTAATAAAACATTAAAAATATTGTTGTCATGTAGTCTGATATTTTAGTTCTTTTGATTGATGGTTCTATTTACATAGTTTTGTGACAAACCAGTAATGCCATCATTCTTAATCCTTTTAATGCAACTGCACACATCTCCTTTCAGGCCCAATTGGCTTGAAATGCAGTGTGTAATTATATTTAAGTTCTTGAGATACACCTCAGCTAAAAGATAAGACAGAATAATCAATACACGTGTTATTTTTCATTAAAATTTTAGAATCATAGTAGAAACTATAGTTTTTGTAGGAACCAGAAATTGCAAATGTTTTTATTCTTTTATGCAGTAATTAGTAATTTAATTAAGTGACTTATTCTGTTTTGGATGTAAAGAAAAGTGTCTAATATGAATCGGGCAAACAAGCATCTGAGTGTATATATAAATTATATATATGTATCTAATATGTGTATATATATGTGTGTATGTGTGTGTATATATATGTGTGTGTATTTATATATATGTATATATACGAGAGAGTATTTTTTGCATTTAAGTCTCAGGTTTTGAAAGACGGATACTAACCTAATAAAACTAAAGCTCAGGAAAGCACCTATAAAGTCAGCTCCTAAAACATTTTTCTAGAAATTTTGTTGAAGTTAAAGCCTAATTTCTCTACGTATAGATCTTGTTTTGTATCTTGGTACCCTATCATGCTTTCCTCTTCTGTTTTTATTATATCCTGCCCCTTACTCTACAACACAACTACATGTATGCAAAGGTCCAAGTACACACACATACACACACACACACACACATACACACATACACACACACGAGGTAGTGGGACAAGGATCTGAGGTGAAGAGTGATAAAACATTGATTAGATAATAACTGAATGTGAAGAAGTGAATGAAAATATAGAGGAAAAAATGTAGCTGAGAAAGAAAAAAGAGATGAAAAATATAAATAATGAAACAAAATGTATAAGTACAATAATTGAGAATGGATTCAAAAAGAGGGAATAGAACAGTGATTGGTACTATAACTGCTATGATCACACTAATGATAATTTCTTTTGACTGATTTTTTTATTTCCTAGCCTCATTTTATTTGACCAATATATACTCAAATCTGAATAGTGTTGAATTTAGAAATCTAGAATAATCTTGTGCATAATTATGTGTGACATTGAGTTACTTACATAGGGAAATATTTGTTCTGTATAATTATCTGCTTTATTTTCAATTTACTGCACATTTTAATTCCTTTCACTGAGCATTTTTCATTGTTTTATTTAAGTACTTGTTGGAAGTACAGTGGTTCCAGCAAGTGGAAAATATTTTTTTTTAGTTTCCCCCGCAGGAGGTGCTTCAGAAATCGACATATATATTTCTACATCTGTCTCTACCTGTTCATATTATTTAATAGGTGATAGAAGACTTGATGCCATCAATTGCCACATTTTTTGAAAGTTTCATGTAATCTGCATCCTCAGAATGTCAGTGTTATTTGAATGTTTGTTGTTTCAGAAGACATCTGCAACTTGACAATGTATGCTAAATTCCCAAGATGTTTGATGGAGAAGCACAATTGAATTCATAATTAAATTATTTATTAGAAAAACATCTAACCTCCAAAGGAGAAGAAATAGGAAAACATTGACTTTCATATCTATTAGTCTAGTCAGGAAGGAGAAAGTTATTGATAAAAATTTATGGATAAATATAGGTGGGAATAAAACTAGCTGATTATTCATTCCTACAGAGTTTATATGTTAAAATCTAATGATCTAACTGGCATCAGCTTTGGCTTGCTTTGAATGTGTAACAATGATTCCCTCTGATATGTAAGGCCACATTGAAAAAAAAACTAGTGATATGATGAAATTCCTTCCCATTTAGATGCATTTCTGTCATATTTGTGTCAGTCATTTTGAATGAATTATCATTTGCGGTATAGTGTCTCATAAATACTAGTGGTTAACACTTGTATCTAAATGGAACTTGAGAGTATGTGCCTCTGGAAACACATCTTCAATTAAGACGCTCAGGCACAAAGGATACTCTAAGTTGCTCACTGAATTAGCAGAAAACACCACCAATCTTTTCTGTGTCTGCTATGTTTTCTGTAATAATTTAATTCCTTATTATTCAACTTTTTGTTTCAATTAAAATCACTAGCATATTATTAGTATTTATAGTAATATTAATAACTGTCTTCAGTTCCTTAGTTTTTCATAAAATTGTAATTTATGAAGTATTTTTAATTAGTCTTATCTGCACTTAGTTTTAGCCAAAAAGCTAAGAAAAGCACTTGATTTTATTTGAGCAATGGTTCAGTGTGGATGGTTTACATGGTGCCATTATTTTTCCAGAAAAATCCACTGATTAACACAGGTTTGACTGATTCCAAGAACAAGTATTCATTATGTGTGTGAATTCTAGAAAACTTTTTCCCCATGGGCTAAACTTCTGATCTTTCTGTGGAAGTTTTTCGGATTCTGCAGCTCACTGAATACAATGTGAATAAAGCTCCCTACTGATATTTCAACTGGAAGAGTATAAATACTTTGGACACAGACTCAAAGAAAAGATATCTTGTAAAAAAGTAAAATATTTATAGATGAAGCCTGATTGCACATTAACTTTAAAATCTCTTCACTGAATAATAGGATTTTTTAATCTTAAAATTTGTTGTTTCTCTGAAGTCCAACTTGAAAGGATTATTATAGTTTCCTATAATTATCCTTACTCTCAATAAACATCTATTTTGACTTGAAAATAATTACTATTTGTAATCCTTGAGTGGAATAAGATTGTTTATATAAATTAATGTACTTCTTTCCTAATAAGTTCCTTTTAATAGCTGTTATTTTATAAAATTTAGTTTCTTCTTATAGTATAACTTCACATTTGTCTAAAATTATATTTAGACTTTCTCCTCATAGTTTATTTTTCATTATTAAGCAATAATAAAAATAATCTATTGCTAATTTCATTGCCATTCTCAGAGGTAATAAATAAAAAGTAATCTATACCGGATTCTATCAATGATGTATTTGAACAAAATGAACAAAATCTCTAAGACAGTAAAATTACAGGGTGATATAAAGTTCTAAATTGAATGAATAAGGATCAGTGAAAATATTTTATTCAAAATATTTTTGTGTACAGTGTGCATTTCTATAATTATTCAAAATATGTCTAAATATTTTGTTGACATGCTCACTAAGAAACAGGGATTTTTACAAGAAAAATAAAATTGAATTTATGTTTTGGAGAAATTATGGAAAGACAGGAAAGTCAAATGATCCCGCACTTTGGATCTCACAAACTAGCAAAGAAGATATGCATTAAGTAAATAATTCACCCACATTTAATAAGATGCAGACATCTTAATATTTTAAAACTCTTAAGAATATTTAGCTGAAATGATTTGTGACAGAGCTACACAATGGCCAAGTAAACAAAACCGATGCTCAAACCCAGGACTTCTAACTCAAAAATTTCATTTTTTCCAATAGCAAGCTTTCTTGTCCCTGTTATATTTATTCCATTCACTTGTTGGCACCAGAAATGTGTTGCATAGCTAGATTAGGATAGTATTCATTAGACTTGTAATAGTGTGGGTAACTATGATGGCTTGCATCTGGAATGCTCCCCAAGGGCTCATGTGTTGAAGTCTGGATACCAGTGCAAGGATGTTCGGAGGTGAGCCCCTTAGGAAGTGACTGGGTCGTGACTCTGGCCTTATCACTGGGCTAATGCATTGATGGTTTCATAATTTGGTGTCATTGTTACCAGGGGAAACTGTTAAAGGTGGGGCTTAGTTGGAGGAAGCATTCACTGGGGGTGTGCTCTGGAAGGCTGTCTCTTGTTGTCTGTGCTCTTTTTCTCTCTGTTTCTCAGGGACCATGAGCTGAACACTCTCTTTTCCCACACTCTCCTGTGATGATAGACTCCCTCACCATAGGCCTAGACACAATGCTTCCAAGTGATGATTTATGGAAACCTCTGAAACCTTGAGTTTCAGTAAATCTTTCCTCAGTTGTTTCTGGTTGTAGCAAGGAAAAGCTATCCAATACCATAATATGGCATATTTTAAAATACATTTTCCATGTCTTGAAACAAATTGAATAAAAATTTTGTAAGTAAATTTTTTTGTTTTTCAAAGTAGAGTCTAGTACTGAGTCAAACTCTCCATCTTTATTTATATGTACAGAAAACTATTTTACAAAATTAATGTATATGTGGCATTCCAGAATAATATATTTTGAAAACATATACTAAAGTCTTAGTAGAGTTCTTCTTATGTACATACAATTATTTTAGAGACAAAGGAATTTGTATAAGGTGGAAGACTAGTATAAAATATATTATTGATTTCACTTATTAAAGCCAAATTGACTTAAAAAAATGACTCCTTAAGTGGCTTTAAATATTTACTAAAGCATTCAGACTCCTTATTGGTGAGATATTTTGGGAAAATTGTTGTTTTAACTTAAATTATTATTTTATGCAAGAGAACAAAGAAGTTTACCTTCATTGCAAAGTATTGTTTTATTTGATTTTTGGAAAACAGAACTCGAGTACTCAGGATCTAATAGAGATCTTGTACTCCATCATAATTTTAGGAAATATGAGGGTCTGGAGCAGTGCCGCAGTGGTTATAGTGCTAACACAGACAGCATGTGAAATCATGAGAAAACATATACATCATAATTGTTACTGATTGTCAAAGCAAGAAATAACTGTTATAAAATTATTATAATCCATTACTATTTGTTAATATCTAGAAGTCAGGATCAAACACATAGTTTTAAAGAGCAGAAAAAGTATGAAAAGTTTGAGCATAGTAGGTAAATTCTTTGAGTTCTGAATAAAGAACTCCACTGCTGTACTGTTGACCATTTGGCAACTCAAATAAAATGATTTTACTTTTTATTTGTTTTTCTGAAACATAAGCAAACCAATTAGTAACAAACCACTACCCATTTCTGTAAAGTTATTTAAAATAGGATAAAAATAAATCTATTGGAATCACATTGTGATCAACGGTTGGAATGTACACCATTTTTTTGTTTCTTTTACTGAAAGAAGTTTCAGATTCCAACATTAGACACAACTGCAAAAAGATGATTTATTACATTCTTGAAGCCTTTTGAAATATCTTTATAAGATGTATGAAATTCAGAACAGTATTACAATTATCATGGGTAATATGACAAGGGTAATTCATTTTATAGATACTATCTATAAATTACTGTTGGCTCATATGAGCTAAAATATTTTAAAAATTTAAGCCACAAATTCTAAGTCATAGCTCTTTCATTAACTATATGGAAAAAAATAAAAGGGGAAAAATCCAGATGACTAAAAAGGTAATTAAATAAACCATTATGTGTACTTGTCTGTATCTTCAGTGTCTCCATCCAGAATAAATGAGGATACTTAGGCCATTACTAAGTCCCACACTGACGTTGGTCAAGGGTCATAGATACAAATAGGGAAAATAAGTTATGTCATCTGTGTGGAATGTACTGAAGGTGAAAGGTACTTTCCATTGCAGGGTGATGGTGCTGTGTGGAGGTGAAATGAACTCTATGGATAGTATCAGTAGTAGGGGAGGGCATAGCCACGGCACCACCATGACTCACACATTCTGACCTGAATGAAGCAAGATATCACTAGAGCAGCCTGAGAAGCAATCCTGTCTGTGAAAGCGACAGAGTGCATAGTTAATTAAGAGAACATATCAGTAATTACTGAAACACCAAAAGAGAGTTCCTCTGCATCTTTGAGTGAGGGTTGAATCAGAGAGGTGGTTATTGATTACCATCACCTCGCCTACTCCAAGCTGACATGGCCCAGGGAAACAGGAGGTTCACCATGATATCATCTTTGAGATGCTTTAGAATGTTGGTGATACATTTAAATGTAAATACTGCTCCAGATGCTTGGGAAATTGATTCTACAGATTTTCTGGAATACACACACACAATAATATGTGCTCAAACACTCACTTGCAGAACTTTTTGAAATAGCAATAAGCTTAATGTACCTAAAAAGTTAAACACATTGCTGTAATAAATAATGAAATAATGTGTAATTATTGAGAAAATGGAATATCTCCCTATGTACTCATGTAGGTATATCTGTAAGAAATATTTTAACTTGAATAAAGCAAGATGCAGATCAGTGAGTATCATGTGCACACTTTTAGTTTAAAACATTAGGAAGAGGATAACCTATATCTATGTTTTCTATTGTGTGCATAAAGTTCTGGAATTATAATAATGGAAGTAAGAATAGTCATACTTCATGGTACAGCCATGAGTAGGAATTAGGCAAATGAGGGAGAAAGATGGAAAAGAGACGGAAGTTCATAATTTTATTACTAGTGTGTGCTAATCAGCTTTCTGTCACTGTGATAAATTACCTGAGAAAATCAACTGAAAGGAATTGGCTCATAGTTTCAGTTGATGGTTAACTGGCTTTTTGGGATTGAGATAAGGCTGAGCATTATGGCAGGAAGTATGTGGCAGTGGAGTCTGATCATTTTATGTCAGACAGGTAGCAAAGAAAGGAGAAGGACTGGGGTCTGCCCACATTGGCAGTCCCTAGTGATCTAACTTCCTTCCATGAGGCCCCACGTCCTAAAACTTCCATCACCTCTGATAGCACCACAAAGCTGGTGACCTGGCATTGCACATGTGGGCTTTGGAGGTTACTTAAGATCCAAAACACAATATAGTGTTTTCTAAGTTTTCATCATTACTGAACAGTGAAATTAAAAGAAATAGACTTTATTTGATAGGCAGATTACTCATTATCAGTAGGGCCAAGCTGCCTCAATTCTTAAAGGATAACCACTTATACGTAAATGAATTGAATATTTTCATAAATTCAACTAAAATGCAAAACTTTATTGCATTGGTGATTATTGTTCATTTGTATTATTGCCATTTAAAATTATATTAGTTACATCTAGTTTAGCTAGAAATCAAACTACTGTTCATTCTGCTTCAGTGAACTAAGTTTCTTTTTTTATGAGAAAGAAGTAAATGGATAGCTAAAAAAGGATTCTCGGGTATGTCGTTGAGAACACTGTGATTTAGCTCAAACTTCTACATCCTATAGTAGAAGGACTACTGTTCCCCAATAATAACCCTAAGGATATGCAGAACTAACCAGAACTGTGAAGTAAGCCCAGTTAGTTTCTGTGTCCCCTAAATTGTCTTTGTTCTTCTCATACTGAACCCGTAATCCCAGGCCCCGTATGCTGCTCCCAGCTTCCCCTGGGCAGAACCTTAATTGCAACCTTTATATCTCACTAGCAGCTGTTGTGCCTTTTATCACATGAGCCACTAGTTGTCTTTTCAACCTTCAATAAAATTGAAAAGATGATTATATGGGTCAAATCTAATACTTGTGGTTAAATATTAAATCATATCCTCATACTCTAACAAAGACTTTTTTGCCATTTGTTAATTAATTCCGTTGAGAAACTTTATAAAGCATATACAATTAAGGAATTTATATTTTTCACCTTGTAAGTTGGTTGGATAGAATAGCAGCAACTAATCCTATGTATGGTATTTATGAATATAAGCATGCATAAGAGTGCAATCATGCTTGTGTGTGTTCATACATACGTAATTACATAATTTTTTCATTAGGCAAAACACTTTATTGTGATTAGAATTTCAGAGTTAGAAGAGACTTAAAAGATGTCTCAGGTATTCATTTTATAATAGCAGAAACTGAAATCAGGAATGAATAATACAATCAGTCACAGATACTGCAGCTAGAACTTGTCTCATTTACATTTTTAATAGCTGATATATTTATATATAACACATATACCATAAAATTCACTCAAAGTGAAAAGTTCAGTGCATTTTAGTATATTTACAATATTTACAACTGCTACAGCCATCTGATTTTAGAACATTTCTTATCACTCCCCAAAGAAAACTCATATCCATTAGGAGTCACTTTCAATTTGCCCTGTCCTGTAGGCCCAAGAAACCTACTATTTTCTTATTTCTATAGATCTGCTTGATCATGGCAGATGATATGAACAGATTCATATAATATGTGGTTGTTTGTAATAGATTTCTTCTAATTATTAAATTTTTTTCAAGGTTCATTCATGTCAACACATGTACCGGTACTTTATCTCTTTTCATTGCCAAATACCATTTTATCATATAGACATACCACATTTATTTATCCATTCATCAGCTGAAGGGCATATGGATTGTTTCTCTTTTTTAGGAAATTATGAATAACACTGATATGAATGTTTGTGAGCAAGTGTTATAGTGCCTAAGATTTTCAGTTCTCTTGTCTTTTACCGAGGAGGAGAATTGCTGGGTACTGTACTAAATTCATGGTTAACAATTTGAGGAACTGCCAAATTGTTTTCCGAAATGCTACACCATTTTAAATTCCTATTAGTGATGCATGAAGGCTTCTATCTCCCATATCTTCACATATACTTACTAATGCCTAATCATTCTTTCTTAATTGGAACCCCCCATCTAAATATGAAGTGGCATCTCATTGAAGTTTTGATTTAACTATCCCTAAAATCCCATGATTTGAGTTTCTTTTTATGTACTTACTTTGCAATGTTTATGATTTGCTTGGAGAAAGAGCCATTGAAATCCTTTGCAAAAATTTTAAAAAATTTTGTTGTCTTTTGTTATTAAATTTTAGGAGTGCTTTATATACTCTAAATAAAGTCCCTATTCAGATATGTATTTTGCAAGAATTTGTTGTTATTCTGTAGTCTTTTTTTTTCTTTTTTTTTTTTTAAAGAAAGAGGGACAGAGAGGGAGAGAGAGAATCAAATTTATTTAGTTTTTCTTTAGTTTTTCACGTGGCCTTCGGTGCTCCGAGACTGCATTGTACACATGGTTCTGGGTTTGAACTTGCTCACTCCTGCATGCCAGGCAAGCACCATAAGTACTGAGCCACCATGCCAGCCCCGGTCTTTTCACTTTGCTAAGGTTTCTGCATAAAGGTTTCTGATTTTGGTGATGTCCAGTTTACCTATTTTTTCACTTGTTGTTATGCTTTTGTTTTCATATCCGAGAAACCATTTGCATAATTGTGGCCTAAAGTTAAGCTCCTAGAAGTCCCTTTATAATTTTAATAATTTTTCCTCGAAAAAGTTGGTTATATGCAATTTGGCAATAGGTTAAAAATAAATAAACAAGCAAAGAAACAAAGAGGAAGAATACACTACATTGTTTTTTATAGCAGTTTTACTTACATTCATTCTAATACCATGAAGCAAGTATGGTATTAGAAATTGGTTGTTTTTATGCTGTGATTCATTTAATTTCATAACCAATTCTTTGTAGTAGCTACTATCTATATCTATCTATCTATCTATCATCTATCTATCTATTATGAAAGGAAACAGAATTAAGAAGTATTCCCAAATCACTGTGTTGGTAAGGAGTGACACTGGACTTTACAAAAAGCAGTCTGATTCAAAGTCTGCTTGGAACAGACAGATCACACAGTGCTTGATAGCAAGAATGCCAGAGCCGTAGAACTGCCTGAGGTTGGAGACCTCTAAACTTCAAGCAACTGGACTTCCAGTTAGTTAATTAACTTCTTTGTCTTTCCTCCTGTGCTAAGTGCAAATAATAATGATAACCCCTGTTTAGGACTGTTAAGAGGATTAAACAAGTTAATGAGTTTAAAATAATTAAAACTGGCCCTGGCTCATTATTAGCCCAACCAATGTTAGTAATATTTATTTGTATAGTTTATTATAGGTGATCTGTGTTCTCATGGAGCTGACATTCTATTAGAGGAACAGATATTCAACTAATGACTGTATAAGCGATTGTGTAAACACAGATGTTGGTAAGTGCTATATAGGAAAGGAAGGAGTACAGTAAACAATATAAAAGTGAATAGGTAGTTGAAGATATTTAAGTGTTTCTCTCTGTTCTGTACTGTGAGGGATAGCCTTTTTTATATATGGTGTCTTAGATATGATAATGAACATTAACTTATATTTTAATATATGTAGAATTTCCAAATAGCAGTATATAAGGAGAAACATTGATTTGGGATAAAAATATCTTGACTCAACTAAAAAGTAGGCCAAAGCCTACATTCAGAAATATGAAAAAAGTCTGCATATAAAAATATTTCATAAGGTCATATGTATGCTGAATGCAGTATTGCCACTTCAAATTGTTTTTATAAATAGGTAGAGTTTAACTAATAATCTAATAGAAACAATAAGTAACTTTGAGATAATATCCCACTTAGCCCTGTGCAGTTCAGTCCTTTAGCCTTAGAACAGCTCTAAAATCAAACTTAATGTCACTGTCATCATGGTGTTACTATCAAATGCTCAGTGATATAAGCCTAACATTTAGATTTCAAAAAAATATACATAGCACTCTAGTGTAGAATAGAGGACAGGAGAACATGATGTGCAAATGAATGGGACATTGTGCCTTGGCAAAGGGCCAGAGCTTCCTTTACGCAGAAGTGTTGAGGGTACCTAATCTCCTTCCAACCAAATAGTGTAGGATTTAAGCTTTCTCTCTGGGAAGCAAATGAAGACAATATGAATCTTCCAAAATTAAATAGTTTTTCACGTCAATTATTAAGAGTAGTGTAAATTAGCATCAACACAATTTTTATAACATATTTAAAATTCTGTTATAATTTGTTTATATAAAATTTATATTTTTATTCTGATAGGACAGCTTATTTTCTTTATTTGTACAGACAAGCACACCCTGACCTGGTGTTAATCCTCACGGTAGCAGTTTGCTGGTAGGAAAGAGCCCTAGTAATTTGGAAAGAAATGTCCTAAGTAGACAAACTGAATGACAGACAGAGCCAAAGATTCCTTTGTAACTCACAGGGTTTCTTTATTTTCGCTACTGGTAAAATACATGCTTTGATGTTGATTGTAGTAGTATAAGGTGTGTGTCTCTGGTGGGGAAGATAAATGGGAATATCCCAGTGAGTATGAATAATGACCCTAGGTAGATTGTATTTGCTTGTATATAATTGAAGATAAAACAATGTCTGAATAAATCATAGTACAGATGGACAAATATGCAGGGCTTCACCTAACATACACATAGAAGGAAAATATTAAGAATGTTTTGTGAAAAGAGTTGGAAGTTTCTTCAAATTAATATTGAATATTTATCCCTTATATATCATTTAGAAAATATTATTTTCTATTTGCCCCCTCTTGATCCCACTACTAATATACTCACCTGAGATTTTGCCAGTCCTTGGAGAAAGAACAATATGAATTTTAAAAATAGGCAGTTCAATGGCCAATTTGTGACTAATAAAAAGGACTTTTACATTAATGACTAAGGTTTAGGGCATATAACTCCAAAAACGTTTATGAAAATAGAAGATTCAGCTTCTGGTCTGACCTCTTTATCTTGGGGAGAAAGTTTGATGTGTTTGTGGGGTTGGTCTCTCACCAGCTCATCCCTCATCACTTGTTTACTCCAAAGTACTATTTATGTTGCTTTGCTGCCTTAAGCTTGAGAAATAAGGAGGTTATGAGAACACCACCATAGAAAGCCAGAAAAATATGCAAGTATGGGGATAGGGACAAGCAACAGTGTTTAGGCATGATTATTACTTTATGATATATTTTTTCACTTGATTTAAAGTTCATGGTATCTGATATCTAGTATAACTTTTGCGGATAAATATACAAGTCATCATTTCAGATATTTTTAAGAGGGAAAGAGAGAGAGTCAATTTTATATTTTTTCCATCTTTTATTTTGTTTTGTTTTTCTAATACTTAGTTGTGTGTGTGGTGCTGGGGTTTGAACATATGTTCTTACGCGTGCCAGACAAGTACTCTACCACTGAGCAACTGCTCCAACCCTCAGGCATTTATTTCTTAAAATGCAGACTACAAAACATATAGGAACTTGAATTTTCAATTGGTATCAGCTACTGCAATAGCCAAAAACACAATAATTAAAAAAATTAAACCTAATGTTCAACTTAAGTTGAAATGCATATGATAAAATATATTCTATATCTGTGTTATGAATATGCGAAATCGATCCCATGATTTAAAGTAAATATGTAATTCCTCCCTACATGTCCCACTTAAAACCACTGCAGAAATTCCGGAAAAGGAGTATGAAATATAATTGTCATACTTTGAATTTGTTCAAGGAGATGTGGCTTGATCACTATTAATGCTGGACATTTTCTTTGTTCAATTTCTGGAAAATTTTATGTATCTCTTTGCCCTTGGATATTACACTGACTTTTCTCTGCCATTAACACATCTATTAAAGAGAGAAGTTCTGTGTATGGCCTTCAGTTCATAAGACTCAGAATAGTTTTATTAAAATATAAATGTTTATCCAAGTCTGATGTAGCTCTTTAGCCTTTTACCAAGCTGTAGTAGTTTTGGATACATCCTTCACAATGCTTAAACTTTGTGTAGGAATGAGACCCAACTTGACTTCTGAAAAGTAATTTTTATTTGCCCTTGAATACTTTTATACTTTGTATACAGAGGCAAACTGGACTTCCTTGGGTACACAGTTTTGTTAGGCATCTTCACAAGAACTATTTCGTGCTATGTAGCTTTTGTTAACTGTTAAAACATGGCAATATACTATATTAATGCAGATAGCTATGCATGTTAAGGACTGTATTTTGAAATAATTGTACTTCCATACCTATAAAAAGCTCAGCTGAGAAACACAATTAATGTATCCATGAACATTTATAGCTTGTGTGTTTTGTATGTACATCCTCAAGATACTCTTCTAGACATTGACAGCTCAAAATCAAACCAGAGATAAATACTCTGGTTTCACAGAGCTGCTATTCTACTAAAGACACAATTTTTATATAAAGGCAATCTGTTTAATGGCTTAGGACGATAGTTAAGTTATGTGTTCTTAGCATAGATTCTGGCATGTGGTGAGTGCACACTCATTATCTGAGATTAGCTCAAATTCAAATCCTACCTCCAACATATTTTAGATATGTGATCTTGAATCTCTCAACATCATTTGTAAGATGCATGCAGCAATACAGGTTAAATGTCCTTTATCAGAAATTTTTGGGGCAGATAAATTTCTAAGGTAATTGATATAAATTATAGTTTGTAATAACTTTAGCAGGTCACAAATATACCCTATAACTTTTGCAAAGCAAACATTAAGAATCATTCCCAATGGAAAAAAGTGAAGTCTATAAATAGCTTCATCTCTGTTCAGGTCAGTATTTGCCACCAAAAGAGTTTTTCTGCCAAACTAATGAAAAAAGAAACAAGGAGAATAAAAATGGCTTTTAGTTTTTGCTGTGTGTTTAGATTTTGGAATTATAGCTAAGAGTTTATGGATCTGTGTACCTCTTTCGCAGGACTGTTCTGAGAATAGAGGGAGACAACTCATGTCTTCTCAGCACAGATTCTGGTATGAGAAGAGTACCTATCTATTATTAATATCAGAATTGTCTGGCTATTTCTTTAGAAAGTAAAATAATTATTATTGACTCAGACATTCCCGGAGAAAATTATATACTTTAACTCCTTTCATTTGACACCACACTTCACCTCAAATTATTCTTACAAAACGGACCTTGAGGGCCTTGAGGGCTTTTCTGTGCAGATATTATGAAACCTGGGCTTATGAAACTGGCTGCATTATTTACTTTACATTGACATTCAGGATAAGATCTTGTGGCTCTTTGTATTCACTGCTAGCAGTTTAAAGTACAGAGGACAATCTCTGGGAAAATAAGAATCCACATGTGAACTACGGATGTCTTTTTATTCCTAGCTATGTCTTTTATTATTTCCTTCCATAATTTCCTTATTTTATGCTTTTATAAATTCTCTTTTTCAAAAATTTCCTTGTTCCATCATAAATACTTTTGTATGCTCTCCTAAGCTTCTCTTAGCAAGACACTTTACTTATGCATATGTATTTTGTTTGTACGTATATATGCATATATGTACATTTAGTATATTCATTCTCCACGATATTTCCTCCACATTTTCAAATTCAGTACTATTCAAATATCTATCACTTATTCGCTAGAAGGAAATATTTTATATTTGCATACATTAATTGCATGTGTTAGGTTGGCTATTGTGAGTTAGGTTAGAAAAGTAACCTAACCAGAGATTATGTTATTAAATATTAGGATATTTAATTTTTATTACTGTATGCATCTTAAATATGCTGTAAGAGAGGCCCAAGATCACCTATCTAAAATGTGTTGGAGGTAGGGTTTGAATTTGAGTACTACCTCAGATAATTAGAAAAATTATCAGTCATTATATTCTGATTTCTATAAGGAAATGAGATAGAAGTCTTATTTACAGTTTAATTTTGTAACAAAAGTTTCTAAGTTGGAAATATGCCATGTCCAGCTGACTTATTGGGTATTTAAAACAAGTATTTGTGTTTCACCATAAAGTTCAGTCATTCCTTTGCAATAAAAATTGCAAAAAACTTGCTAGTTGCTTTTTTGAGTATACTAATATCAAAAAAGTAGAAGTGAAAGAAGAGAAATGGACAGCATCAATATAATTGGCCTAAGTAATAATGTCTCAACAACCTTGATTTGAAATTTTTGCATTTCTCCTTCTACTTTAACCTCAATGATTTTCATTAATAGTAAGATAATTTTAAATTTAGAAAATTATTTTGATTTAATCAGATCTCATTCTTCTCTACTCTCACATTAACTTATAGTGCTTAAATCTTAACTGAGAATGTAGGACCACAGTAACTTTTCATTCTTGCCATCCTATTTGGCATCATCAGTCATCAGCCCATTCACACACCCTGTTGCACTTTGCAAGGCAGAAAAACTGAATTGCTTATAGGTCGCTAGACACACCCTGGCATTTCAGAACTGTATCTCTTTTTTTCTTTGCACTTATATTCCCCTTGCCCATAATAAAGGTCCTCTTCTCTTTTGTATGTGAAACAAATCTTATGTGACCTTCACACCCAAATCAGAGGTCATTACTTTCAGAAATTTTCTGTTGACAGTCCAAGAGAACATCTTTGTGTTGCTTCAGATGATCTGTATTTTCTCATTATGTTATACACATGTATATTTTTGCAGTTAGTACATTTCATTGTGCTAAACATTTGTGAGCTTCATGAAGGGGGGCTTGTGATTCATATAACTTTAACCTAGTATTCCCTGTATTTTTGTTGTTCATAATTGGGTTTAAAGTAAACTACATTGAAATTCAGCAGTGCACGTGAGGGTAAAGAGTGATCCAGGTTGTAGAAGGACTTCAGTGCTAGGTTGAGACTTGTTTTGGTAATGTGTATGGTGATGGAAATAGAAGAAGAAGATTAGAAATTCAAATTCAGACCTTGAATTTGTCCTGCTAGTGTACTCTCCAGGACAGAAAGACAAAACATAAGTAGAAGAAAAAGAGGCCAAAGTGATAAAACAATAACTACAAATTATAGCAAGTGTATCTTGAGAAAGGCTACCTTTCAAAAGTTTACATATGGGCTCTAGTGGTGTGGCTCAGCAGTTAATGGCCCTTGCCTGGCATGTGAGAGGCTCCGAGTTCAAACCCTAGCATCATGTACACAACTAAGTGTTGGAGCAACGAAAGCCACATGAAAAACTGAATAAAAACTAATATTCTCTCTCTCTCTCTCTTTCCCTCTCACTGTCTCTCTCTCTTAAAAAATACTTTACATATGGAAAGTAATTACCAAGTATTCTAAAAGGATAGGCTGAGAAATGCAGCTGGAAAAGGAGGAGGGATTGTGATTATGGAAAACAAAAGTGAAGAGTCTGAAAAGTGATTGCATTGCTAAATACGTACATCTGGGAGACACTGGTGATAGTAGTGATAGCTGTTTCATTGTAAGGATGCTGAAGAAACAGATTTTAATGTTTTAAAGTATAAATTAATTTAAAGAAAGGAAAGATGGTGTCCCCAGAATGTGAAGAACATGCTAGAGGAGGCTCTCAGGTTGTCAGAGGATATTTTTAAATACAGAAATAAATTGAAGAGTGTTAAATTAATATAAAAATGAATGAGAATAAAGTTAAAATAAAAGTAATCAAGAGATATTGAAAATATGTAACAAAATGGCAATAACAGATCGTTTGGTTGGTAGAAGAAATATCTTTGTCCTGAGACCAGAATAGCAGTCTTGGAATCAAAAGAAGTAATTTTAAAGACTAGAGGATATTGTCTGAGAATGCCGCTGTATCTTGCCAGCTGTATTCTCAAAAAAGTGTAATGTAGTTTACAGTCTGAGATACTAGCTAAAGGGAAGGTACGACTTTGACAGATAAAATTCAAGAACAACTGCTCTTCAGGTAAGAAGGGGAGGGTGTCTAGAAATAAACTGAGGAATTATCACATAGTCATGAAGATGTAGCAGTTGGGCTTCATGCAATGAATTTGTGGTGGCACAATTTTGCAAAGCTTTTGTGATAGTCTCCCGTGGTCCTCAGTAATCTGGATATGAAAGCAAGGCAAAGCATACTGTATTTATGCAAGTTTGAAGTTTTCCAGAATAATTACTACATAAGCAAAACCAAAAGATCAAAAAGAATTGATATACTGTTTAGATAATATTTGAGGGATGGAGCAAGAGGTTGAATCTCAGAGACAGAAGGTAAGGGAGGATTAATGCTAAAAGTCTTTGTGTGGCTGATGGCTATACTAAATTTGGCACAAAGGCAAATTTTGGTTGCGGACTTAGTGTGTTGGGGTTTACCTTGATCATGAACTCTATAAGTTGTAGATGTTTCATGAATGTAGTTGTTATCAGTTTATATTCTATTAGGAGTATATAAATCTAGCATTAATTTTCATAGGATTAGATCAAAGACTGATATTTGTACAACAGAAAGCCTTACAAAATGCGAAATTTTATAATGAAAATTAAAATGTTAATTTAAAAACTCAAAAATTTATTGTTTTGACATGGAAATGTGTCTCAACTTTCACAGATTCATAAAAAGCTTTTTATTCCTATTTGTATCTGGATTCCTAGACGAGAGGTTTGTTGGTATAGCCAGAGCATGCTTCGCACCCTGCTTTATTTTTTATTGAAAAAGAAAATGATAAATTAGTTGAGTCATCCTTACCTTATAATATTAAGTTCTCTCATGACATTTTACAAATAAGATTTTGATTGCAAACATTTTCATCTAATATTTTATTTACACAAACCATTAGTGGTATATCCAAACAGACATAGTTAATATTATCAGCAATAACTCACATTCCTACAGCATTTTATGGTTAGTAAATTTCTTTTATGAACAGTTATCTCCTATATGCTAAATTATATAAAACCCATAGCAAAGACATTATTTTAATGCTCAAAGAAGTTGGAAAAATAATTGTCTTCAAGTTTATATTAATAATGTGATAGTTCATAAAATAAATTATTTTGATGAGTAGAATAAAATATGATAATCATGGCTTCATAAATAACATTTCAAAGTTGGCTTTAAAAATTTTAAGTGTAGGTGCTAGAATGTTTTTCTCAGCAGTAGAGTGCTTGCCTGGCTTGCGTAAGGACCCAGGTTCAAACCCCAGTACCACCTACGCAACTGTGTCAGAAAAACAAAACCAGATGAAAATCTAAATAAAATTGATATTCTCTCTCTCGCTTTCTCTCACTCTGTCTCCATTTCTCTGTCTTAAAAAAAAAAGTCTTAAGTATAAATAAGGTAACAGAAAATTTAGAAACTGATAAAAATAGCTTTGAAGCAACATACTGTGGAACATAATACCAAAGACAATACACTAGAATATCTAGAACAAATGGCTCTATTATCTTTTGTTTGCATTTGTTTCTAATTATTATATTCTACAAAAACTACTGATATCATTAAGACCTATAAATAGTAAGCAAATAAGTATTAAATATATTTTATAAATAATATTGTAGATTCAGATAGGAAAATATAAACCATCTACTGTCAAAAGCACATGCTAGCTTATTATGTAACTCTAACAGAAAGGTAAAGGTGCAATAATCATTTCTCCTCCACTTATTCAACAATGTTTTTGAATGCCAAGTTTGTATTCAGCACTAGAAAAAATATTGTTCAAAAATTGTCATATTATCAGCCATTGTGGAGCCTATATTCTTAAATATGGAGGTGAGTGTTAATCAAATAATTAATGAAACAATAAATTATAGTTGTATTCAGTGAAACGATTAATACGTGGAGCTACTACATTGTGTTTTGGAAGATTCTGAGGCAGACTTGGTGGCAACGATTGATCTGGACTCTGAAGACTAAGTGACAGTATCAAGCATGTTCAGAGACCCTGGGGAAGGACAGGTTTGGTGAATGACATAAGCTGAGGGAAGGAGAGAAATGCTGGTGGACAGAGTAAAATGGACTATGGCAAGATGAGGCTGAGTGACAGGTGCCAAGCAGATCCTTTAATATCTTAAATTATGTAAAGGATGCAAAAGACCAGGGGACAGACAGGGAAGAGTAGGGCTACCTGATGGTATTTGGGATTTCAAAATATTTTTTTTTTAAGAGAGAGGGACAGTGAGAGAGACAGAGAAAGAGAGAAACAACTTTATTTAGTTTTTCACATGGCTTTAGTTGCTCCAACACTTAGTTGTGTACGTGGTGCTGGGGTTTGAACCCAGGTCCTCGTGCTTGCCAGGCAAGCACTGAAACCACTGAGCCACCGCTCCAGCCCCAGGATTTCAAAATATTAATCTGAGTTCTAGAGTACAGGAATGAATGGAGAATGCTAATTATTACATAAATTGATGAGTGAGAAAGGACAGTGATGATGGCTTGGAAAGAAAGTAGAAGAAACATTCAAAATTTAAATATGAGACAATGTAGAGATGAATTGCTGCTAATTGAGTAAGTACAAGTAAGAAAATATGTCAAAGGCAGCATCTGTGTTTCTGGCTTGATTATTTAGATGGTAGTGGTACCATTTGCTGAGCTAGAATCTTCTCTTCCAAAAAAGGGTGCTAGGTTAATGTTTGTTGAGATTCACTAAAAGCTAAGTAGATGCTTCCAGTTGGAAACCTACTTTTCCCTGGTCTCATATTTCTGTGAACAAGAATTTCCACAAAACAACATGCTGGTCTTTCTTTTTATTTAAAACCACAAAAGATTTTCTGGCCAATAATTTAGGAGGAAGAACCTGATTTAAATGTGTTCTCTACCCTACCTTCTGTCTTCTTTCTTTTATAGAGTTAGGGAGCTACAAATGTTTAAAGAGCTGAAAAGCTCAGTCTCTACTACCCCAGGATACGCTTAGAATTATCCTTCCTGGTTGTGATAGTGTAGATAAGTCTGTCATTTTTGGTACTGTATGTTGCAAACTTGTTTTGTTCCCAGACAAACCTGTTCTCTACTCAGACTATCAGTAACATACCTAAGAATTAAACCTTCCATTTTTGTTTCTTGTATTCGTCTCTTAATTACTATTTTTTAAAATTAGAGAATTTTAGTTACTTATAGTAGTTGGGTTCATCCTGACAAAATAATACAGGCATGGAATATGATTTCAGTTTGAGTTCCTCCCCATTTCCTTCTCCTCCCTGCCCCCCATCTTTCTTCCACCTCACCTTTTGCTCATCTATTTGTTTATTTTTTATTGGTTCTTTCTACTTCTACATAAAACTGACATTTCTGACATATATGTACATAATGTTATTTAAAAAAATTCATTCTGCATTTTCTCCCCTTTCCCATTATTTATGTCTCTCTCTAAATCTCCTTCTTTTACTCTACTGATCTTCCCTATATCTTTATGATATCTAATTCTCCCTTCCTTCTTTATTTTATGCTATCACATTTAAGAGAGAACATTTAACCCTTAATTATCTCAAACTAGCTTATTTCCCTTAGCATGTTGTTCTCCATTTTCATCCATTTACCAACAAGTGTCATAACTTCATTTTTTATGGCTGAGTAAAACTCCATTGCGTATATGTACAACACATTCTTAATGTAGATTCCATAATAGCTATTGTGCATTGTGCTACTATAAACATTGAGGTGGCTGTATTGTTATAGTATGCTGATTTTAGTTCTTTGGGACAAACAGCAAGGATTGGGATAGTTGAGTCAAACAGTGGTTCTGTTGAAAGTTTTGTCATGTATTTGGTTGCCATTTGTATTTCTTCAATTGAGAAATGTCTATTTAGTTCACTTCCCCATTTATTGATTTGGTTACTACTGTTTTTGGTATTAAGTTTTTTGAGTTCCTCACCTATTCTGGATATTGATCTCCCATTGGAGGAGCAGCTGGCAAAGATTTTCTCTCATTCTCTTCGCTTTCTTAACTGTTTCCTATACTGTGTAGAAGCTTCTTAATTTGATGTCAATCCACTTATTGATTCTTGCTTTCTTTTTTGAACTTCAGGGATTTTTGGTAAGGAAGTGAGTGCCAGAACCAATAGGATGGCATGTTGACCCTATGTTTTCTTGTGGCAGTCGCAAGATTTCTGGCCTAATTCCTAGATCTTTGATTCATTTTTGTTTAAGACTTTTGTTCAGAGTGAGATAGGAATCTAGTTTTATTCTTTTATATATGGATATACAGTTTTCCTAACACCAGTTATCAGAAAGACTGTGTTTTCTCCCATGTATATTTTTGGCATCTTTGTCAAGTATCATATGGCTGTAAGTATGTGGGTTAGTTTCCATGTCTAACATTCTGTTCTATTGGTTTTTAATGTCTATTTTGATGCCAGTAACATGCTGTTTTTGTTACTACAGCTCAATAGTATAATTTCAGATCATTATTGTGGAGCTTCCTACATCACTCATTTTGCTCAGTATTGTTTTGGCTATTCTGTGTTTCTTATTCTACCAAATAAATTTAAGAATTGATTTTTCTAATTCTATCAAGAATTTCATTGGTATTTTAGTGAGGATTACATACAATCTGTATATTTCTTTTGATAGTGTGGCTATTTTGACAACACTAATTCTGCATATCCAAGAATGTGGAAGGTCTTTCCATCTTATAAGATCTTCAATTTCTTTTTTTAGTGTTCTCTAACTTTCATTGTAGAAATCTTACATGTGAATAGACAGATTAATTCCAAAGCATATTTTTGAGATTCTTGTAAATGGTATGATTTTCTGATTTCTTACTCAGCAGAATCACTATTGGAGTATAAAAATGCTGTTGGCTTGTGGGTGTTGATTTTTTTATCCTGCTACTTTGCTTGAATTCATGTATAAGGTCTGAATTCACTTATAAGTTTTTTGAATCTTATAAGATTCATGTCATCAGCAATCAAAGGCAGATTGACTTATCTTCCAATGTGTATCCTTTTAATTTCTTTGTCTTGCCTCAATGCTGTGGCTATTATTTTGAGAACTATATTTAATGGGAGTATTGAGAGGGGACATCCTTGTCTCATTCTTGATTTTATAGGGAATGTTTTCAATTTTTGTCTATTCAATATGATGTTGACATTACTTTTTTTCAGAAATAGCCTTTATTTTATTTTTTAAAGAGAGAGAGAGAAAGAGAGAGAGAATCCATTTTTATTGAGTTTTTCACATGGCTTTCGTTGCTCTGACTCTT
>PVKS010023538.1:0-32269 GCA_004027875.1 Aplodontia rufa
GGGGGGGGGGGTGGGTATATGAAGAACTCATAGGAGTCTGGTGATGGGGAAGATGGGGGAACCATTCCAGAAGCCGATGTTATTCCTACACTAGATACCCATTTAACACATGAGTTCTTCTGGGGGAAACTGCAATAGATGAAACCCATAGTAGCCTATCTATGTGTTAGCATTACCCCTGGTTATCAAAGTTTATACACATTGATTGCTACAGTTTTGACAATGTTTCCCCCTCATCTGTATCCTGTATCGCAATATACTTCTAATAAATGTGGAAAAAAATAAAAATAAAAATAAAAAATAAATATTAAAAAAATGGGGCTTATAATATAGTCATATAAGCTAGAAAAGGGAAATATATCTCACAGGGGGGAAAAAGGTAACAAGTGGGAGCTATACATAAGAAATGAAAACACAGAAATACTTTTATCACATTTGCATGTAATGTCATGAATATTCTAACAGCAGAAATTTACAACTTTCTGACCATCTCTGCCTGTCAAACTCTTTGTGATAAAAATATATACTGAATAACAGTGGCCAAGTAAATACCCAAGAATGTCTGGGATTCAGTTACAATTAGCCCATTTCTTCACTTTTTGGAAATTATATTTAATTTCTTTTTTATCATTATTGGTTCTTTTTTAGGTATATATGATGTAAGATTATACAATGGCATAATTATAAAAGCATCGAGTTTAATTTGTTCTAATTCAGTGTCCAGTTTTTCCCCTTCTGCTCCCTTCCTCCCACTTCCTGTTTTTCTATGTACACAACAATAGGATATACAATAACATTCTTATAAAAGCTTAGAGTACACCTTGTTTTAACTCAGTTCCCAATATTTCCCCTTCTCCTCTCCTTCTCTAACTTCGTGTTCTTTTTAGAAATATTTGACAATAGCATAAACATTGACATTTTCAACATGTACATCAAAGAGTCACTAAATTAAAAAATTGTTCATTTTGCTACTTAGAGGCTAAAATATTACTTTTAGTTTACTTTTACTTGTTGATTTTTTATTCATTTTAGAGTAGGACAAATACATGTAAGTATAAAGGAAATTTACAGAAATTCTGATGAATGTTCTATGGTTTATCCAGTCTAAGAAGACAGAAATAGACTTCTCAGCAGATGGAAAAATTAGGATTCTCAGCATTTTCTACTTCATAATAGGCTTGTCGTCTAATAAAATAATATTTTAGGATTCCTCAGTAGTCACCTTAAAAGATCACAGACTGACACAGGAAAGTTCATAGCTCTTGATATCTTTATTATTATTATTATTCAGAAATTTATTTGTTGAACAATCACACAAGCTTCCAACAAAATAATATTCTATATATATATAGATTCTGAAAATTAGATTTACCCCCAAGAGCATCCCCCCAATTACCCACCCTTATCCCTCCCCTCCCCTTCCCATAACATCTCTAAAAATGTATTAGATTGTATGACATTGCATCTTATCTGGATTTAAAACATGATACTAGACCTCCTTTCTCAATGGCCAGGGTCTAGTTCCAGCCTCCATAGGTGAGTGAAGACATTTGACTCTTGGTTCTCTGGATTATGCTGATTTCCCTCAGCATTTCTTCCATAGCCAACCATTTACCTTCAAAGGCTGCAATATCATTATTTCTAATTGCTGAGTAAAATTCCATGTTATATATGTACCACAGTTTTTGGGTCCATTCATCCAGTGAGGGGCACCTGAGTTGTTTCCATAATTTAGCTATTGTAAATTGAGGCACTATGAATTTAGATATTGCTGTGTCGCTGTAATGTGCTGATTCTAAATCACCTGGAAAAATACCCAAGAAAGGAATTTCAGGATCATATGGTGGGCTCATCCCTAGTTTTTTAGGTATTATCCACACTGCTTTTCAGAGGTGCTGTACTAGTCTGCAATTCCACCAACAGTGTGCTAGTTTGCCTATCTCTCCATAACCCCTCCATCATCAATTATTGTTTATTTTCTTCATTTTTTGCCAATCTGACTGGTGTGAGGTGACATCTTAATGTAGTTTTCATTTGCATTTCTCTGATTACCAGTGATTTATAGCATTTTCTTATGTATTCATTGGCTTGATCAATGTCCTCCATTGAGAAGTTTCTATTTAGCTCTTTGGCCCAATTATTGATTGGGTTGTTTGTGTTTTTGTAGTTGAGTTTTTTGAGGATTTTGTAGATTCTGGATATGAGGACCCTGTCAGAGGAATCATAGCCCATGATTCTCTCCATTTCTGTGGGAAACCTTTTGACTCTTTTGATTATTTCCTTGGCAGTGCAACAGCTTTTCAGCTTTATGGCATCCCAATCACTGATATTTGACATTACTTCCTTCACTTTAGGAGACCTGTTGAGAAAGTCTTTGCCTACTCCCAGATGCTGAAGTGTTGGACCTAATTTGTCTTCCATCAGTTGCAAGGCAACTGTTTTAATTCCTAGCTCCTTGATCCATTTTGATTTGATTCTCATGCAAGGAGAAAGATATGGGTCTAGTTTCAACTTTCTGCAAGTGGCTGTCCAGTTTGTCCAGCACCATTTGTTGAAGAGGCTGTCTCTCCTCCATGTAATATTTTGTCCCCCTTTATCAAAAATCAGATATCTAAAGATTTGTTTCAGGGTCTTCTATTCTATTCCATTGGTCTTCTTTCCTATCTTGATACCAGTACCATGCTGTCTTTGTTACTACAGCTCTATAGTATATTTTTAGATCTGGTATAGCAAAACTACCTGTTTCTTCTTTATTGCTTAGTAATGTTTTGGCAATTCTAGGTCTCTTATTGTTCCAAATGAATTTGAAAATTGCTTTTTCTTGTCTGTAAAGAATGACACAGGTGTCTTAATAGGGATAGCCTTGAATCTATATAAAGCTTTTGGTAGAATGGCCATTTTTATTATGTTAATTCTGCCTAACCAAGAACATGGGACATCCTTCCATCTTCTTAGGTCATCTTGGATATCTTAAACAATAAAAACATAACAATGCTAAGCAAATTTTATACAATTATATTTTAATTTAGAATATAAAATAACAGAATTGAAATAAAATATCATGAATGCATATGACTTTGACCAGAAAAAAAGAGCTTTATTTAAGTTCTATATTTCAAATTATTCAAATTAATTATTTATTCTTACAGGAAAATAATAGTCCTGAACTTTTCAATGAATTTTTGTACTGAAAATAATTTTCTTAAAGAGTTATATTATGTCATCTTTTCTAATAAAACTTTTTATTTCATTTAACAATACACTGACAGACCCCTAAACTAATAATGTAAATTAGCAAAATATTTCAAAGAGTATATATATTCATTAGGAGCATAATTAAATTTATATGGAAAGGAAACCATTAAATGACTTATACTTTACCATACTTCTTGAAATATTCATTAGAATCGATTTTCTTACCTTTAATATTTGTTCCACCTCATAGACACAATCTTTTTGAAAATTACCATTTTGAGTACTTTTTCATAATCTGCATTTTATTAAATGTTAATGTAATTGCCAAAGGAAATGAGCTAAAACAAATTGTCCACTGGAAAGAAGACACATTTGAGGTTTTATGGACACATTTCATTAAATTTTAAAGAAATATGAAGATGTGCACATTTCTGTTTTTTCACAAAATTAGAAAATATATATGCATATTTTAATTGTTAAATGTTTTATTATGTATGGGCATTCACATTTAAAAATTACATAAGTATAGAATAAAATAAATTCATAAAGACTACATATTTCTTCCACATAGATTGTCAGGGACAAGTGTTGGGAGAAAATAAAGTGTATGCATACACACACACACACACACACACACCTCTAAGAATTGGTAACTTCATTAATTATTCATTTTCTACTTAAGATTAGAAGAGAAATGGCAAGACATGTTTAAATTTGAAACTAATAAATCAGTACTTAAGAGGAATAATACTCCTGTGTAAAATATTCTCCTTGTTTTCATGCTCTGATACCAAAACCAGAGCAAGAATATGTAACATTAATCTCTCTGGAAAGGTAATTTTCACTATAGATTAACAGTGTAATATTTGTTGTTCTGTGTTTTCCAATGTAAATAATGTAGATAAAATTCTTTTAAGTGGGAAAGAGGGTGACATGAACAAATTTAAGCAAATGTATGAAAATTATTTTCAAATAGTCTTCTAGCTAAATATGATACCTCTTACCATGCATGGTAGCTGGAGGGAGGGAATAGGGTGGTTATCAATCCAGTTGGGAACCCTCGATATCCATGAGAAGCCAATTAACATGGGGATAAAGTAGGGGAAACACGGGAACAGGGAGAACTCAAAGCGGGGAGATCATGAACTGGCATCAGCCTTGGCTTGCTTTGTCAATATCCATGTGTTCATGAATGTGTAACAATGATTCCCTCCATTATGTAAGACTATGTAGAATGAATAAAAAAATAAAATAAGATAGTCAATAATATGCGTTTCAATTAAATACAAATCCCTAGAACTTTATAAGTGCGACACCCAAAACACTGAATAAAAGATGCATGAGTTTCTAGACATCTATGTCATATTGTAATCACAAGGAAATCATTCAAATTTTCATCATTGAAAATAATGTTAGCTGTTAGTTTTCCATAAATGCCCTTTAGTAGGTTGATGAAGTTCAAGGTCCCTTTCACTCCTAGTTTAATGGGGATTTTTTGGTTATTGCTGTAACTGTTATGAAAGAAATGTTAGATTTTGTCAAATGACTTGTCTACATTAATTAAAGTGATCTATTTTCTCTCTTAATTATATTTAGGTAATATATTTAATTGAGATTGACTCTGTGTCAGGAGTGGTGGTGATGCAGCTGGGGAGACTGAGGCAGGAAGACAGCAAGTTCAAAGCTGGCCTCAGCAACTTATGTCCTAAGCAACTTAACAAGACCCTGTCTCAAAATTTTTGAAAATAAAAAAAATAATAAAATAAAAAGGGCTGGGGGTTGATGCCCAGTGGTTAAGAGCCCCTGGGTTCTACCTCTGGGATCAAAAACAAAAAGAAATCGTCTCAGTTCAGTTAGTTTATTGGTCATCTAGTGGTTACATAGAGAGTCCTTAAAATGCCTGGAGCCATTAAGTGCCCTCATCCTTGTCAAGGAGCTCATTGGACCTGTTGAAGCATGCCTTTAACACTCAGCCACACAGTTTTCAATTGTACCTTAGCCTTTGCTTCCTTTTTGTGCAGAGTTTGAGGTTTTTTAGACATGAAGGCTTAGGGAATTTTCTGTCTCTCTAGAGTATACTCAGTCCTCAATATCTTACAGTCTTTCAGAGTATGTGACCTTCCAGAGTCAGAATAATGTTACAGCTTTTCAAAGCCCCCTTTGGCATATTATTCCTCAGCTTTTCCTCCTTAAGCTTTTGAGTTAGCCCAATGTTTGTTGCAAATTTAGTAATAACTTTAAACAATTTCCTTACATTGTTTTTTGTCATACGCTCCCAGGAGATAGGGTTCTTGCACTGGTAAGCTCAGAGTAAGATCAAATAAAAGAGACTTGCAAAATGAAGTTTTCCAAGGAAATATTGGTTAACTCATAGAATATTTTGTTATAGCATTTTGGGGGGTTTCTACCTTTTGCTGTCCCTTCCAGTGATTAGCAGGTTGCTATTCTCATGGTGATTGTGGGCTGTTGGTTTTCAAGACTATTGTAGAGCTTGGTAGTTTGTCCACGGTACAGGACATATTAAGACAACAGAGAGTTCTTTATTCTTACTTAGGATATTATGGGTTATTTTTTCCTAGAATAGTGCTTCTTGATTAATCTCTGCACAGCTTACAAAGTTGATTTTGACAATACTTGCCAAATTTTTCTTGGCTTTTTGAAGGTTTCAGATTTTTACTGTGCTATTATCACTGATATCACTGTAATCCTAAATGAAAGAGGCTGTGCCTAAATAAACCTCCTAAAGTTGTATATACCCATTGTCTTTCAAGCATTACTGTGCATTTGGATCAAATGACTTTGAGAGTTTCACTTATATTCCATTAGCTATTTCTTCTCCATATGTAATAAGTAGAAGTGAATCAATAACTGAATTTGCTTTAATAAAACAAAAATCTTCAGCAAGCAAATGATGCATGTTATTCAAAAATTTCATCTGATGACTGAAATAATTAATTTTGTTAACTCTATTAAATACATGATTTTTATTCATTTCCTAGAATCAAATGAAAGTTTTAGAAATTCATTTTCCAGAAGATAATGGATATATGATAATTAATTTTGTCAATTCAGTTCAATGGTTCAAATTTAATATGCTGGTATATCTCAGCAATATGAAAAACATGTTCTTAATAAATTAATATATTTTGAATTGATTATGATACACATATAATTTGTTGCATCCAAATACTGTACCGATATAAAGTGAAGTTTTAATAAGATATAAAAAAAATTGGCTGTACACCAATATAGCATGAGTGAACACCAGTTTCTTAAGGCAAAAACACTAAAAAATATATATATATATATTGAAGTTTCCTTTTTCTTTATTTTTATATTTATTTCAGTAACTGACACATAAAAATTGTACATGTTATACATATTAGGGCTGGAGATGTGGCTCAGCGGTTGAATGATTGTCTATCATGTGTGAGACCCTGGGTTCAGTCCCCAGTACTGATAAAAAATTGAACATATGAATGGAGTACTAAAGTGATTTTCATGCTTACATTTAAATAAAGATAAATAAATTAAATATTTAAATATTCTGCTTCGAATTAAGATGCAATCATTGTCTGTTATTTATTAATATTATGAATTATGTTTTTGCACAGCACCAATAAATAGTGTTTTTATGCCTAACAATAGTAAGCAAAAAGAAATCCAGGATCTTTATAAATGAATAACCTCACTTCAATATTTTGTGACTTACTTGTGCTTTAATTTCAGCTGAAAGAAATATTTTCTTCATTCAGTAATTGAACAGCTGTTTATTTTTACTAATATGTGTCTAGTATATTCTAGGAACAAAATGGTGAAAATAGACAAAACTCCCTGTCCCTTTGGAGTTTGGATGCCAGTGAATGGAAATGAACAATAAGTAAATAACGTAGAATATAGTGAGAACAGGGAGATTATGAGTGTTACCTTGGGTATGAGACACTGGGAATTTAAATAGAGTAAGGTTGGAAAGAATAGAAGGAGACATCCATGAAGATAGTTGTGAAAGAATGGGCAGGTAGACTAATTAGTACAGAATACAGAAAAAAAGAAGAAGTAAGGTGTTTTCAATGAAAACAAGGAGAAAAGAACAACCAGAGTAGAGGGTCCAGGAGAGTAATAAGAGATTAAGTTAGACATGGTACAATGATAAAACCAGTTGTAAAGCCTTTGGAAAAATGCAGGTGAAGACTATGAGAGTTTGAACCAAGATGGTGGCAATAGAGGTATAAAAAGTAGTTCGATTTGGTGTAAGTGTCTATGATAGATCTAAGAGAATATATAAATGATATCAGAGTTTAGCAATCACAGGAAAGTATCATTTTTAGATTTACCTTTAGAAGTTAGGGGTATTTATTTTTTTATTAAGAAATTTATTTGTTGAACAATCAAACATGCTTCCAATGAAACAATATACTATATATATATATGTATATATATATATTTTCTGAAAATTAGATTTGCCCCTAGAGCCCCCCTAATTACACCCTTATGCCTCCCCTTCTCCCCATTCCTTCCCAATACATCTCTACTAATGCCTTAGGTTGTATGTCACTACACGTTTTCAGGGTTTGATACATGAGGTTGGCCACCTTTCACACTGGCCAGGGTCTAGCTCCAGCCTCCACAGATGAGTGAAGACATTTGACTCTTGGTTCTCTGGGTTGTGCTGACTTCATTCAGCATGATTTCTTCCATAGACATCCATTTACCTTCAATGGCTGCAAGATCATTATTTCTAACTGCTGAGTAGAACTCTATGGTATATATGTACCACAGTTTTTGGATCCATTCATTCAATGATGGGCATCTGAGTTGTTTCCATAATTTAGCTATTGTAAATTGAACTGCTATGAACGTAGATTGTGCTGTGTTGCTATAATATTCTGATTCTAAATCCTCTGGAAAAACACCGAGGAAATGAATAGCTGGATCATATGGTGGGTTCATCCCTAGTTTTTTGAGGATTCTCCACACTGCTTTCCAGAGGACTATTTAAATGGCACTTAAGATCATGAGAGTGGGGCTGGAGTGGTGGCGTGGTGGTTACAGCACTTGACTGGCATGTACAAGTACACGGGTTCAAACCCCAGCACCCATGTACACAACTAAGTGTCAGAGCAATGAAAGTCATGTGAAAAACTCATTAAAAATTTATTCTCTCTGTCTCTCTCCCTCTCTCTCTCATTGTCCTTCTCTCTTTTAAAATAAAATAAAATAAAGTAAAATAAAATAAAATCATGAGAGTGGATGAGGTCACCCAGGAAGTAGGTGCAGATATAGAAAATTTAGAAACTATAAAGGAGGATTTGAAAGGCAAATTAGAAGTGGCCAGTGACTAGAAGAAAAACAAAGATTATGTCTCTTATAATCCAAGTAAAGAAGCATTTCCAGAGCAGAGGGATTCTGTGTATCAATTATTGCAAAGACATGCAGTACAAAAGTATCAGCCTGATCATCTGTCTCATGAGTACACAAGTCATGTATCTATAGTTTACTACTGTACTGAAAGATGTACTGAAAGATGTAACATGGGCTAATAGTGATTTGCTTAATTACACATTGTTGAGAGAAAAAAAAAACTAAAACTACTATTTTTACTAGCATCACTATAAATGGATTTTAATTATCTGTTAAAACAGTCACTAATGTGATAAACCTATATAGATATTGAGATATATGTGCACAGGTATATACATATATACATATATGTATACATATATATACATATATGTGTGTGTGTGTATATATATATATATATATATATATATAAAGTACCTGTTTGTTTTAATGTTTATTTGAGCACCTATTTTGAAAATTTGAATCTCTGTAAAAGATTTGAATCTCTGTAAAAGATAATAAATCATAGTAAATTTTGAGGTCTTCCAAATACAGTTTATAAGGAAGTAAAATAAACTGATGAAGGAAATAAAATAACATTGCAGCATTCATCTTTTAAGCACTGCACAATGAAGAACTACGCTAATGACTTCTAAGAGTAAAAAAAAAAATCTCTGTTCTCTAAAAGGGATCACAAAATTATTTCCTTCTGTTCAAGAAAATTACCAGTTATGCAGTTTGACACAGTTCATAAAGATTTGCAGCAGAATGGTTTGCTTTCTGTCTTTATGTTTCTGCAATTTGAATTGGCATTTGAGAAAATGAGGATGTAGCAAATAGAAGACAGCTTTCCTTATCTCTCAAAGTTTTCCTTAACAAAGGCAAAGATCCATTAAAAGTTTATAATGCAGGAATGTATTTTTGCTCTGTACTATGTCTACAATGTTAGGTAGTAATCTACTATACCATATTTGTTTTTGTTTGGGGAAAACAATTGGGAAAGGAAGCTTTTGAATTTTCACTTTGTGACAGTTTAAGGAAAAATATTAAAGAATGATTATTAGTAAGAGAAGAACCACAATGAATTTAAGTGTATATTTTTAACTCAGAAAATAAAACAGAAGGTCCCCCAAAATAGGCGTTAATTGTATGACACTTAAAAATCATCATTCAAGAAAAAGACCAGAGGGCAGGAGGGGGGGGTAGTTCTGGTGGGGGGGATGTTGGCCAAATTCTATTGTTATAATGTGTGTATGTATGAATACGAAACAACAAATCCCATCATTATGTGCAACTATAAAGCACCAACAGAATATGGAAAGAATAGTCATTCAAATTTCAGTTTACAAGTAAAGTAGCTCCTTTCCTTTCTTTCTTAATTTCTTTTCATGCTGTTTTTGTACTTACGGCCTTGCACATGCGAGGCAAGTGCAGTACCAGAGCTTATACCACAAGTCACAAAATTTTTGCAGCTCTAAATGGTTGACCATTTGGAAATCTAAATTTTAGATTACTTAGGACTATCACTGATCTACCTTCCATGGAAAGAATTACGTTCATGTATATTAGTAGTATAATAATAACTATTAGCATAATAACATTTTTTAAAGAGAGAGAGAATCAATCTTTTTTTTTTTTTAAGAGAGAGAGAGAGGGACAGTGAGACAGAGAAAGAGAGAAACAACTTTATTGAGTTTTTCAATGGCCTTAGTTGCTCCAACACTCAGTTGTGTACGTGGTGCTGGGGTTTGAACCCGGGTCCTTGTGCTTGCCAGGCAAGCGCCGAAACAGCTGAGCTACCTCTCCAGCCCAAAAATCAAGCTTTATTTATTTTTTTCACCTGGTTCTTATTTTTCTGACACTTAGTTGCATGTGTGATGCAAACATATGTTGAATTTTGGATTACGATCCTTTCCTGAGCTAGTGATATGCAGTACCATACCATGATGTGGGGCAGTAACAGTAAGTGGTTCATTAGGATATAACTCCATAAGTCGAGGAGAATCTATATATGAAAAATTGACACTGTATGCTCCAAACTGATGATAAAGAAAGAATAAGTGGTCTAGAGTTTAAATTATGGCAGACTTGATGAGAAAGTATTTACAAAGACTTTCACCAATTGGGCAAATTCTAGATGTTAACCCTCCTCAGGACTTCCCTAAGAATACCTCTATTTATGCTTACACACTAGTGTGGGTCATATAACCCATCATAAATCAGCCTCTGGAAAGGGGATAAGATGGCCAAAATCTGTTTAAATTAAACATCTGGATTGGCATGGATAGTAGAAACATCATAAGATGATATATGTTTGCTTTATGTGGTTAATTTATAAAATTCTTATTTGTATGTTGTGATTTAATAAAAGTTTCTTTACTAAATTTTAACTTGTTTTCTGAAAAGAATGCATATGTATTTCTAGAACATTTTTTATATTATCTTTTAGATTAAGTTTGTTGACCTAAACCCTAGAGACTTATATTTTTTGGTTCCCTTCATCAACTTTCTGAAACAATGCTTTCTACCTTTAATTATTTGTGTATAAAATTTCTCAATGTGATTTTCTCAGGCTTTATTTTATGTACCCCACAACCAGGATATTAAATGCACGGTTCCATAACTGTCATAACTTATTGGTGAATTACTCTCTTGCCAACAATATATATCTCTTTTGTTCTTTTCAAAGCACATTATCTTGAACTGTTTTTTGTCTTCTTTCTTTTGGTGAGTACTCATCTGTTACGTTTCTCATCTTTTTTCAATCTTCCTGCTTCATTTGCTTTTTAGATTGCTTCTTGCAATGTCAGATAGGTGAATTATGTGATTTAATTCTTCCTATCACTTTCTTCAATATTTCCTATACTCTGAGTTTTAACACTTGTTTTTTTTAGAACTTCATGTAAGCAATGTTGCACTGCATCTACCTTCTCTATATATTAGCTAGTCTCTTAAAAATTTTCATCTAATATCCCAAAAATTCTTCAGTTTCAACTTGCAGCATCTTTTACACTCTTCAGCCATGTCTATTCTACTACTCCCAAGATAATCTAAGAATTGGATTTTAAATTTCAGATTTATATTTTTATTCTTCTTGTGGAGGCAATGAACAATCTACTATTTTTCTGAAGATACTAATTATGCCTGTTAGAATGTTCCATTCAATGTGTTTATACAGCATTCTTTGTTGTTAATGTGATTAATTCTTCTCATTGAGTGAATATTCTTTGTTACATTATCTGTGCTCAATTATCTGGTAACTCTTGATGGTAGCAATTTCTATTTAGAATGCTAATATGCATTATAAATCTGTAGTGTTTAATAAAAGGAACAGAAATGGTTATAACGTTTGCATTATTACTTTTCTATGATGAGAGTGAGGAAGGTAAGGGACATTTTATTTTATATAAAAGTCTCCCCATTTCTTCTGGGATCATCACTGATCCCAGATCCTGTGCTGACATTTTAATCTCATCTAGCCACACTGCTCCTGCCCAGCAGCACCTCCACTGCTGTTTGCTGCCTGATAGAGGAGGGAAGAGCAGGACTCCTGGACACGTCAGTTGTGCCTGCACAGACAATTACCCTTTTTTGTTACTTGGATAATGTCCTATTCAAAATAGTTCCTGCTGCTTCTTTCACCTATCTCCACCACATATGCATAATACTATGGCTTCTTCCTTCTATTATGATTTATACCTTTCAGTTAGACCTTGTGAAATCCAGCAGAAAAAGTTCTTACTTTTCCATGCATTATTTACTGAAATTTTGTTATGCTCTTTAGTTTTATTAATATAAAGAGGAAAGGGTAGCTACAGTGTTTCCAGCCTACTATATTAATTGGAACTTTTAATATTACACTTGTTATCAAAATTTGAAATATTCATTTTCCCTGTATCAATTTTTATTACATATTTTATTTTGTCTTTAGCTGTTACTTTAAATGAGAACTAATGAATACCATTTATTATTCTCTGCTGAACCAGGTAATGTGATTGGACCCAAAGAGACGTAACTTTAATCCCCATTTTCTTAATCTATAATAGTGATGGAAAATGTTCCAGATTTCCAGGTTTACAAGCTTCTCTTTCTTTCTTTTTCCTTTTAATAAGTCAATTAAAAAATTAATGTCTTAAACCAACAAACATTTTTTTCTTGCAAGTTGGCTAAGTGGTTTTGCTCAACTTGAATGGGCTTCCTCATGGGCTTGCAGTCAACTTCCTGGTCAGAGATTACTCTAAGTTAGCCTAAAATGGAATGATTCAGCCATACTCAAAGAGTGTCTCTCATCTTCCATCAGCAATCTGTGTATTCTTGTTGCAGAGGCAGTGTTGTTTAAGAGAGAGCGTGGAAGCACATAATTCTCTGGAGGTCAAGACTCTGCTTGCACCTACATGCTTTCCTTCTCTTGATGAAAGTAAGTCACAGGATCAGTTCAAGTGTAAGGGGAAAGAAAATGGACCTCTTGGGAGGAGTTACAAAGTTGCATGGTAAAAGGATATGCGAAAAACTAGGAAATTTAGACTTTTCTACTATTAAATACCATTATACAGTTGGCTGTCTGTATGTGGGGGCTCCTCATCTGCAGATTCGGCCAACCATGGATAATAAATATTTGAAAAGAAGAAAAACTTGCATCTGTACTGAATATCTGCAGACTTTTTTTCTTGTCATGTTCCTTAAATAATGCAGTATAATAACTATTTAAATAGCACACTATATTAGATATTATAAGTAATGTAGACATGACTTAAGGTCTACAGGAGGATGTGGTAAGTTATATGCAAATACAACACTATTTCATATAAATAACTTGAGCATGCATGAATTTTGTTGTCTGCAAGGATTCCTGGAATCTCTGAGACACTGAGAAATACCTATACACTAAATGTTCTTGTTTTGACCCTATCTCCAAATTTTATTGACATGTCCAATGACACAGAAAAAGGGAAAGTTTCAACCTACCAACCTACTATTTATATTCTATATTTTACATGCTTGTTATATCACATGTTTATTCATTTATCCATCACTCAGTCTGTCTTATTTTTTAATACATTTCAAAGTAAGCTGTGGATATATCATTTTCTTTTTTCTGTACCTCTACATTATGACTATTAAATCTTATTGTCCTTTACAACTCTTACAAAGTTAAAGTCATCTCAATAATCTATGTGTACGGGACTGGAGCTGTGGCTCGGGTTACAGCACTTGCCCAGCATGCGCGAGTACTCGGGTTCAAACCCCAGCACCCACGTACACAACTAAGTTTCTGAGCAATGAAGGCCATGTGAAAAACTCAATCAAAATTGATTCTCTCTCTCTCTCTCTCCCTCCCTCTCTCTAAAATTTTTTTTAAAAATCTATGCGTACATTAATTAATTAAATATTATTTTAAAGTCATTTATCTTCACTATCTTTGTTACTCCAGTGGGCAATGATTGTTGCTTACTATTTTCTTCTGTTATATCATTGAACATCAAGTACCTTTGGAATTGAATGACAATACCAGATGAAATAACATCAGTGGCTGAATAATTGAGCTCCACTTTAGTTAAGTCTCTGCCCTGAATTAATGACTGACAGCAAGGTGTAGGTGTAAGGTACTGTAAGTTCTCTCTCATGTTGTCAAAAAGTGGTCTGCAAATCCCAAAATGCGGAACACCGCATGCTAGTGTAATGATGTGCATTTAAAAAAAAGTCTGTACCCTTCCAATTCATAGAGAACACACTTGATTTATTGCTGTCAATCTTTACATAGGGGTTTGAAGATGGGATTAGGATGGTTTGCTTACTCTGATTATTTCCTGTCTTCTCACAACCGCCTCCCCTCCAGTCTCCTGATTGTGCCCAGAGACTTTACTTAGAACTTACAAATGCTAACCTCACCTCCAAACATGGAACTTCTGTGGAATCCTGCCAGGAGGAAATCCCACACACTCTCCCAATTCCTCCATTGTCACTTATGCCTCTACTGCTGCTTACTCTGCTCTGGTTTACCCAAAAGTATGATCCCATATATTTTCTGAATTTCATTATAGCCCCTGGTCCTTGTGTGAGTCCTTTTTCATTACATGTGCTCTTATGGACATTGAAAAATACCTTTACTATTGATACAGTGAGTGTTGTGGGTAAAGGGGATGGAAACCTATGCCAATCTACACTCTAATCAATGTTCATTCAAATTAATCATTTATTTAATTTTCATTAACTATGGAAAAATAAGATGAAAAATATTGCTATCTACCTAACCATAATTAATTCCAAAGAATCATTGTGACACTTTTATTTGATTTGTTAAAGCTAAATATGCTGAAAGGGGAAGGTTGGTTAAAGTGATATAAATAATTTTGTTGTTTACCCAATATTCTTAATGTTTCATCTCATATCCTTCTACGAGTTCTCCTTTTCTTTTATTCACAGATTATTTCAAAATCCTGCCTGTCTCTTGGTGCTTTACCTTCCCCATTTTCCTACCCTTGAAGTCTCAACTCATGTTTTTGCAGAGCAAATAGAGATTATCGGTCAGAAAATCCCTTCACATATTTTACCTTTGACTATGAACAGATGTGCTTCCGTTTTATCCTTGTTTCTGTCTTCCCTGTGTTGAACAAATTCTTAACATAGCTAATACTCCTTTGAAGTTTATTTCTTGTCTCTTGTAATTTCTGGATACCCTAGATTATTTGCTACCTCTTCTTGCTCTATTTTCTCATTCATGAAGTTCAGTCTATCTCAGGATTTCAGTTGCGATACTGCTGTTCTGATAAATGTCAAAATTAATCTCTTGGGCTGGAGTGGTAGCTCAGCAGTTTCAGTGCTTGCCTGGCATGCGCGAGGACCCTGATTTGAACCGTAGCACCATATATACAGCTAAGTGCCAGAGAAACAAAGGCCAAATGAAAAAATAATAATATTGATTCTCTCTCTCACAAACATACACTCTCTCTCTTTAAAATGAATTTAAAAAAAACTCTTTGTTTAAAAATATAGTGACCACTATTCAGTGACCATCATTTTTCCATTTTTTTGTAGTTCTTGAATTACAAATTACTACCATTCTGCTGAAATTCTCTCCTACTTTCCTTCCCTGCTGGGGTCCAGTCATTTACTAAGTCATGAACCTCCTGACATTTTTTTAACCTCCTGAATCTGTTTGATTTTCCTCATCTCCACTGACATGTCCACCAAATCCCACTAGGATTAACTCACAATATTCTCAAAGATATCTCCAATTTCAGCTGACCTCTAAATAGACTGAGATATCTAGACAAAGGTGAAAAAAGATTTGTTTTTCCGCCTAAAACCCAGTAGTAGTCCACTAGTGTTTTTACATAATAATGAGTTTTGGAATTTCTTTATATGCTGTCAGCTTCTCTTTTTGAACCTCTCCATAAAGTAGGAAGAGGATGAAGCTATGCAGATACTCAAATATTGTTCATGTACATTTAATTTATGGATATTTACTTCACATTTGTTATTAGTATAGTAACAATGAGTATAATAACACACTTTGTATTTTAATCTTTCCCAGGCTTGATATGTAGTGCCATCCTACATCCAAACATTTCAAATCACTATACCCTGAATGCACCATTTCATTTCCCTCTGTGCCCTTAGAGAGATGCCCCATGCTCCCAAAACACCCTCTCCTCTCCACCTTGATAACTCACATTCATCCATCTCCTCCTTGATTCCTAGAATACCAAATTGTAATATACACTCAACAAAAGAGTAAAAGAATAGTGAGTGAGAGCTTGTGCATATTTTCCTCAAAATCACTTTTTTTAAAGAAAGTCAGTTTTTTTTTATCTGATTTTTGTTTTTCCTTTAATTACTTGTGTTTGAGTTGGTAGTCTACCACTGAGCCATCTCTCCAGCCCTTCCAAATCACTTTTAACATTTTATTTTCATATCAGTACCCACTCACAACTAAATTATCTGTAGAAACACCTGCTTTAATTCACTTTTTTTAAGAGAGAGAGACAATGACAAAGAGAGAGAGAGAGAAACAGACAGAGAGAATCAATTTTATTTTGTTTTTTCATGTGGCTTTCGTTGCTCCAACACATCGTTGTGTACATGGTGCTGGGTTTGAACTTGCATGCTTGCACATGCCAAGCAAAAGCTGTAACTGCTGAGCAACCGTTCCAACCTCCTCTAATTTACTTTTAACATCACATAGAAATTGCATAAAGTAAATGGAAATATAGAAATGTATTTTATTCATTTCATCTAAGTAGTAACTCAAACAATATATATATATATATATATATATATGAATATTTTGTCTATTTTTTCTAATTTTCTTGTTTGATCCTTCATGTTGTTTGGGAATTTAAAGCCATTATTACAATTCTAAGTATCATTACAAATAATCTTTTTGAAGCATGTTTTGATGTATTTTTGAAATTCTACCTAAAAATTGTAATTTGAAATCCACAGATACAACCTGACTTTTATCACGTATCATTACTAGGAAAGTTGGCCTAAAAAACAAAACAAAAATAAACACACACATACACACACAAAACGAACAAAATAAGCTGATATCAGTGTGGCCTTCACCCAGATAACTTCTGAGGAAGGTTTGCAACTTTGGATATTTACTATCCTGCAGCTTTCCCATGACACACCCACTGTATCAATGTAGTGTTTTTGTTTTTGTTTTTCTCAGAAAAAGAAATCATAAGCAAACATAATGGACAGTTTGAAACTAAATTTCAACACTATTTAATGCCAAAGGGTTTACAAAGAATCTTTTAAGAAAATCTGTATGAGACCCATTCTGCTTAAGTGTAAATTATTTCTAAGTGTTCAGATTGTTTTTGTTTTTTATGGTTAAGTGATCAATTTGATTATGGCTGAGGTTTTGTGTTAAACCAACAAAAGGAATTTTCACTATCAACATTACTGAAAATATTGATCTCCAATCAAATGCTAGCTTCTCAATTGTTCTTACTTGAAAACATTCCCCACTCCATGACCCTAAATCTTCTGAGCCTGCTATAATTTATTCCACAGCACTTTAATTTTCTAACCCTCTATTAAATATACATTTGTGTTTCCTTACTAGTATATAAGCCTTACAAAGACAGGGAGTTTTGTCTATTTTTTCTCCTGATATAGTTATATAGAGCAAGAATACTTGCTATGTAATAATAATTCTAAATAAAACTAGGGCATGTCAATCATATTAAAGAACAAAATAGAAAATGAAGTTTACTCTTGGTTGAAATATAGGCACCCAAATATAAAAAGAACATATTAATTCACTACAATATAGTAAATATACAAAACTTTAACACCCACTTCAAGCAATTGACAGTCATTCAGACAGAAAATGAGCAAACAGCAGTTTCTGCACCCTAAAACAGATAGACCTAATAAACATTTACGGAACATTCCAACTAATAGCTTCAGAATATACTTTTTCTTCTCATTAGCACATGAAATAGTATCCATGATAGACCAACAATATACTACAAAACATGTTTCAACATACTTTAAAAAAAAGTGAAGTCTTACCTTTTCTGATCATATGCAATAAAGTTGAAAAATCAAAAATAAGAAAAAATGTCAGAACTATACATAGAAGTAAAGCACCTTTTTTTAAAGTCAGAGGGACAGTGAGAGAGAGAGAGAAAGGATCAATTTCACTTAGTTTTTTCATGTTCCTTTCGTTGCTCTGAAACTTTGTTGTGTACGTGTTGCTGGGGTTTGAACTCGAGTACTAGTGCATGCCAGGCAAGCACCATAATCACTGAGCCACCACTTCTGCCCCAAAGCACCTTAATTTTGAACAACCAATTGGTCAAGGATAAAATTGGAAAGAAAATTAAAAGTTTCCTTCACATAAGTAAAAACAGACACATAACACTTCAAAATCTATGGGATAAAGCAAAAGGAGTACTAAGATGGAAGTTTATAGTAATCAACATCTACACCAAAAAAGCAGAAAGATCTCAAATAAAAATCCTATTGATATCTTTCAAAAAGCTCCAAAAACAAGATCAAACCAAGTTCAAATTAGTGGAGTTGGCAAAACAATAAAGATCAGAGCAGGAAAAAATGAAATGGATATACTACAAATATTCAACAAACAAATAGCGGGTTCTTTGGAAAAAATAATTGACAAAAAGCTATATTAACTGAGATAAAACAAGATTAAAGATTCAAAGAAATAGAATCAGGGATAAAAATGGAGAAAATACAATTAAAATCAGAGAAATAAAAGGGTTAATAGAAATTGTTGTGCACAATTTTATATCAATAAAATTGATAGCCTAGAACACCTGGTCAAATTCCTTGACACAGACACCTTAAAAGATTGAATTATGAAGAAATAGAAAACCTGAGTAGACCAATAACAAGTAACATGATTAAATCAAAGAACTTGAACCAAGCAAATCTCAGAATAAATGACTTCATTGCTACTTTAGCAAATATTTGAAGAAAAATTATTACCAATTCTTAAATTATTACAATAATTGAAGAGGAGGAGATTCCTCTAAACATGTTTTTGATACCTGATACCAAAACCGGATAAGAACACAACAAAAAAGGAAATTACAGGCCAATATCCTCAATGAACATAGGTGCAAAACACAACAAAATCTTACTAAACCACATTCAAGAGCAAATAATTTTTTTTTCACTAGGTTCAAATGATCTTCATCCTATTGATACAAGGACAGGTCTGCATACAGAAATCAATAAACATGATATGCCACATCAGCAGATAAAAGACCAAAACCATGTGACTATCTGGACAGATGCAGAAAAGGAACTTGATAAAACTCAACATCTCTTTATGACTTGTTGAAGATTTATGTGGAAATTAAGTATGACTTAAGGAAATGTACATGGAACCCAACCTGACAAAGGATGGATTTGTGTGGATTACTTTTATGTGTAAATTTGCCTATGCTTTGATTCCCTGATATTTAATCAAACATCAGTTAAATGCCAATGTGAAGGAATTTTTTAGATGAAATTAACACTTAAATCAATAGACTTTGACTAAAGCAGATTATCCTCCTTAATGTCATGGGCCTCATCCTATCAGTGAAAGGTCTTAAGAGAAAAAGTTGCTCTCCCAAGGACCAGGAAATCATATTTTCAGCTTGGCTTCATACTTGAGCCAAAGCATCAGTTCCTCTTCTGGGTCTCCTGCTGACCTGCCCTACAGATCTTGGACTTTTGCCAGCCTCCATGATCACAGGAGCAATTCCTTAAAACAATCTTTGTCTCTTTTGCTCTATTAACACAAACATATAGACATATTCACATACTCTATTGATATTGGAGAACCTGGAGAAATCCAGGACTCTGTTTCTAGTCTATGTTTTACAAATGAAGAAGTAAATGAATGAGAGTGGGTTGGCTTACTCCAGATTATCTATTCAGCTTAAAATGCCCCAAACATATTCACATCAAAACAAGTCGATTGTCTCCACTCATCTGTGGAGGTGGGGACTAGACCCTGGACAATGAGAAAGTTGGTCTATTAGCATGTGTTAAATCCAGATAAGATGTAATGTTTTACAACCTAATACTTTTTTAAGAGATATAGTGGGAAGCGGAAGGGTGGGATAAGGGAGGGTAATTGGAGGGCGGCACTCCTGGGGGTATTTGCAATATCCAGAATATATACACATTTTATATTATTTTGTTAAAAACTTGTATGGTTGTTCAAAAATAAAAAATTTTAAAAAAAAAGCCATGCATCAAAACAAGGCATGTATCTTCATGCCTCTGCAATTTTGTCTGCCTGGCTTCCACTCACTGGAATGTGACTCTACCACTACTTTGAAAATGTACTCCTTATTTGCCCCTTAAAATTTAGCTCAACACAACCCCTCAACATTGTTCCTTGAGATTTCTCCCTGTAGTTGAGTCTGAACTACATGCCATTCATGCCCAAGTCTCAAAAACTGTTCTCCATCATTATTAGACTAAATTCTAATTATCATTTTCTCATGCTATCTTTTGGTGTATGTGATCTCTTCTAAAAATTGATGAAATATTTCTCTAGCATTGTCCATGCTTATCTCATTGTACTATGAAATCTTTCCTATGAATCCCAAGTGAAAATAAACAGAAATGATTTCATTCATTATACTGCTCTCTATCCTACCTATAGTGGTGATAATATGATAGCCTTGTATTCTTGTTATTAATGGACTTGGCCATTAATAAGTGAAGTATCGTTAGGTTTTATTCCAGGATAAGAGAGCACATACTTCGCATCATAATTTTTTTTGCTCCCAAACCCTGCTATTACGACTAAATCTGAATGAAACATTTCACATTTTTCAGAAGCATACAGGCAAAAAACCCAAAGTAATTACTGAATGAAATAAATGTCAATAATTCTTAAACATATTTTAATGCAGGCAAGAATGAAATTGCCCAAATTATCTGAATCTAATCCTAGATATATATAAATCTGGCTCTGTTCCAATATTGGCTTGGATTTTATGAAGCTGATAGAATATGATTTAACAAATATTCGTTGTTAATTGGCCACCTGGTCAGGTCAGTTTGTTCTGTTATAAAAACCATCCTGTTCCCATATGGCCTTCCTATTGTGAAAGCATTAAGTTTTCTTGAACATTTGTTTCATGGAGTTTTTATGGTAATATTTTGGGCATTTCTTCAGTAAATGTTGATACTGTTGAAAAACACTGCATTGTTTCAAGGAAATCAAATTTATATGTAATAACAATTACTGCCTTAACATTTATAACCAAGGAAAATCAGATTCAAAGTGGATGTATAATTTTGAATCAAATTAGATAGTAATAATAATAACAATAAAGATATTTTAAAAATTTAAAGTATAGGGTGTTTAGGACTTATAGACACAGAAAAATAAAGATCCAAATGTATTCTGATTTTTAATTCTTAGCTTCCTAACTAAAGCCATATCCAACTAACATCTAAAATCTATTCTTTCATTCAATATAATAAATTTTTAAATGAATCTGTGGAGTGCTTTCCCTGATACTGTTTGCACTGTCAAAAGAATTACCTCTTAGACTCTCTTTACTTGTTTTAGTCAGTTTTATCACTGCTGTAACTAAAGGACCTGAAAACAACAATTGTAGTAGGAAAAGTTTATTCAGGGGCTCACAGAGTCCTTAGTCCAGAGAAGGCCACCTCCAATCCTTGGGGTCCAGACAAGGCAGATCATCATGGCAAAAGAGTGTGGTGAGGCAAGTAGTTCCAGGCATGGCTTCAGGAAGCAGAGGGAATCCACTCACCAGATACACAATACCTACCCCAAAGGCACACCCTAGTGTCACACTTCCTCCAGCCACACCCTACCAGCCTACAGTTACCAATTAATCCTTATCAGGGGATTAACTCACTGATTGGGTTAAGACTTTCATAACCCAACTATTTCACTTCTGAGACTTCCTACATTGTCTCATACGAGCTTTTGGGAGACACCTTTCATCCAAACCATAACACTTATAACATGATAAAGCTGTTTTTAAAGTGTCACGATTTAGTTATATTATCTGCACATAAGGTGGGTGGTCTTCAAAATATTTAGACTACTGCATTATACATAGATGATGTGGAAAGACAGAAATGGAGTTTGCTTTTTTATGATCAATAGAAATTGATCTCAATTAAAATATATTGTCAATCTAATATTACTACACATTTCAGACTTCCAAATGCTTATATATATATATTTGTTCTGACATATTATTTAACATCAGAAATTGCATAGAGTGTATAACTCAAGAATCTGACTTCCAAATATGTAACTTATTGTTTGAAAGAGGCTGGGTTAGATCTGAGTATTCATAATTCTATAAATATTTATTCAATTTTCTAAGATGAACAACAATCATATTACTCATTGTTACTTTTGTTTAGTGGATATTGCTATATCCCTATACATTATGGCTGAATAATCTTAGGATGTTACCTACTTGAGAGCAGCAGGAACAACTTTTGTTTAAACCCTTGCAGCTGCATAGGATAACCTCTGCACATGATTGGCACTCAGTTTATGAACACCAACTTTATGATAATGTCTAATAGCATAAGATAAAATGGCTATTTTTATTCAAAACAATTTAACATTTACATCAACATTAGGTAAACTAAATCTGAAATTTTACTATAATATCTATTCCAAGATGTTTGTTTGGAGCTACAGTGTAGACAAATCTGAACATGGTTAGAAGGTTAAAGAGGATAAAGCAGAGTTTATTTTAAACTAGGTTTCCCCTAAAACATACAAAAATAAAAATAAACATGCTTAGTATATCAGCTATGCTTTGCAAAAATACATCTTAATTCTTCCATTGGAGATTAATATATGAACATCCTATTAAGTTTCAGAAACTAAATAATTAACTAGGGAACCTTTAGAAACTTTTCACTAAAAGATACCTGTAATTTGATTTTATTTCTCTATAGAGCTTACAGGGCAGTGGACATAACCTTTAAATTCTACCACTACTGAAACCCTGTAGATGAGATAAAGAAGCAGTTTTAATTTATACTCTTCTTTCATCTCTCATAACAGGAATCCAGGTTCCCAACAATTCGGAACAACAGCATATCTTCTATTCAACTTATCTATTATATTGAAGTAATCATTATTTTCTATTTCACCGATGATAGACTTTTTATTATTATGAAACTACAAAGACAATACCAGTATTATACTACTAATAATATGAAGCATCACAAGTTGAATGTAATTATTATCGTCTCAGCTAAATTTGACTGTCACTTGCCTCTTTAACTGACCAATTACCCTGAAGCAGTCAACCCTTGTAATTTTCTTTAATAAGTTATGCTTGCCCCCTCTTCATGTCTTTCCATGTTCTATCTGTAAGGATCAGTTTCTTGAGTTTCACCTATACTCTGTCCTTTAAGTTGATTTCCAACAGTCCATTTTCCAGGAAACAGTTGCCATCTCAATTCCTAATCTACTTGGGTTTCATGTCTCTTTCAGATGCTCCCCTGGCACCCATGCCTCCTTTATCACAGGCTTGTCATGGGGCTTTTTACAGTTCCCTTAACTGTTTCCTTCTCTCATAGTAAAGTCATTGAAGACAAGGGACTATACTGTATCCATCTCAATCCATGGGGAAAAAAACAATTTCTGTGCTATTACTACCAAAAATGGATTCTACAAATTGCTTTTCATGGCACTCTAAAAATACTCCTCAAGTTAACATAATATCATCAATAGTAAAATAGAGTTTCTCATTACATGATATTGGGGTTCATGATGTTGAGTTTATTTAATTTTAGCTTAATATAGTTTAATATAGAAGGAATTATGAGTGCAATTTATCTGACCACTATTTCAAATAAAAAATAGGTAAGAGATAATCCAACTACATCTTTCATAGATTACTAACACTCCCAAGTATTTTAAATTGTAACACAGTACTTCATATATTAAAGACTATCATGGTCCTATAAAAGATTTACAAATCCTAAACATTAGAGATAAATCTAAACATTTACAACACCTAAATTTTAAAGAGAAATCTAATGCAGTTACATTATAAAAGTCCTTAATCTTATCTTCATAACTTTAAGAACTTCAGATAACTCTTTCAAGTGCCCTCTCAGAAAGTAGGAATGAAAATAATAAAGCATTTTAAAATAAAATAAAATTTGCATTTCACCAAACAGCTGTGTTTAACCTATTTAATTCCAGATTACACTTTTTCCCTAACACTGGCCATATTTTATTGAAAGATCTATATACATAGGTAAATGCATAAACAAAAAATAGGGAGATTGCTGAATTTAAATAATCCAAAAATATATTTATTCTTGTGAATCAATATTTTTCAGAGTCCTATGAACAAATATGCAAATATAAATTGCCTGATGCCCTAATTTACATTTCATTATAAAACTATTATGCCCATGTTCTGCAAAGAGAATCTAAGCTGAGATAGCCACAGTTACAATGGAATTTGAAAGAATATTTAGCTTTGTTGAAATATTTTTACACAAGAAACAAATTTGAGATTCTCACGAAAGGTAAGAGTGGTAAGTCTAATGCACCCTTATGTCTTGAACCCACAAGCATGTTTCTAGCCACCTCTGGACAAGACATGTCAATCTGGACCCCTTACAGAAGGAAAATCAGATAGGACTTTTTCTACAGAATATAGCCAAGCTTGAATGACAAAAATTTGTAATGACAGAGGCTGTTGATCCAGTTTTATTTGTGATCCACAGCAAAGTTTATTGGAATGCTTGTCTGTTTGGTGAGAATCTAAACCTAACCATTTTGTAAGATCAGCTCCAACAAGAAGCTTATGAGGCCTCTGCTTAGCTCTAACCTATGACTGACCCTGTGATTCTCTTTCATAGCAAGAAATATTTAGCACAGCATAGAAACTTGAAAGAACACACATACATCACCAAACTTCCCGTGATTCTACAATGGATTCTACACAAATTGCAACCAGTAACAAAACACAGGTACCAAACTAAAAATAAATAATGGGAACTTAAGGCAAAGAGAGTGGTGTTCATCCCCAGTGTTGTCTTAATATACTGGCAGGGACTACACAGGACACGAGTAGAGACTCAAGGCACAAGTAACCGCTGTGAGTATAGTACCTGGTCCAAGACTGGATGCAAGTCAGTAAGCAGAAAAGACAACATGGCCACCAAACCCCAGGGAATTTGTGGAACTACACAAATGCCACCCATGTGAGAATAAACAGGGGCTCTTTACTTAGAATTTGCAATGCTAAGGGAATAAACTTCCCTAATGTAGATTGGGCAAAATTTGAAAGCAGGCAGAGGAGACGAAACACTTCATGAGTCTCAAAAAGAACAAGAATGAGAGGGAGGCTTCAGTGTCTTCTGACTATGGATGGCTAATATAGGGAATCCGGATGTGAGCTAATTAGAAGCAAGGCATCTAACGTGACTGTTTTTGAAGGAACATTTTTTATTTAATCTAATTGGTCCTAAATTGGGCAAAGTTGGTAGTCACTGAACAGGTCCTGCCTGTTTTGGACAAATTGCTGTGAAGGTTCTGGTTGGACTTACCTAGTGGTTGCCACTAAAAATATATGTCACATGTTGTACAAGACCTGACTATTCTTTATTGCATATTAACTCTCACCATGGAAAGATAAACTTTTGTCAATTTTGGTCATATTTCAGAATTATTTAACTGGAGTATAATTAAATGTAGATATTTCTGTGTTTGATTAATATCATCATACTTCTAAACGTCCTATTAAATCAATGTTAACCAAAGAAATAGGAAGAGTAGAATATATAAAGAAATAAATATATTTATGAATTATTTCAGGGAATTGACTTATGCCTATGGATTGGCTTATAAAATCTGTAGGGTAGGCTGGTAGCCTGGAACTCTCATGCAAAAGTGAACACTACATTCTTGAGGGAGAATTTATTCATAGACAGATAGATAGAGAGAGAGGGACAGTGAGAGAGCAAAAGAGAGAATCAATTTTGTTTAGTTTTTCATGTGGTTTTCATTGCTCCAACACTTCTTTGTGTATTTGATGCTGGGGTTCCAACCTGTGTCCTTGCGCTTGTCATGCAAGCACTATAACTTCTGAGCAACCTCTCCTGCCCTGAATTTATTCTTTTTTAGCAAAATCTGTTTTGATCTTAAATATTTTCAACTGATTGGGTATGGTCCATCCATATTAACAAGAAAATCTCCTTTGACTAAAGTCAATGAATTGTAGATGTTAGTCACATCTACAAAACACCTTCACAGAAATACCTGGCTTAGTATTTGATACACTAGGTACTATATAGCTAAGCTGTTACATAAAACTAACCATCAAAACATGCAATATATATATATATGTATATATGCATACATATATGCATATATGTACTTTCCATTTATTTAATTTTTTCTTAAAATGATAATTTTATCATTTTAAGAAAGTTTTTGTTGGTTTTTCTGTAGGTTTTGCTTTTTCCTACATAATTATTTTGCAGAGGTTATAAAATGCTTTATAAGTTGTATGTTATGACTATTATTACTACTATATGAGAAAGTAATTTTAATATAATTATGTTTAACCAACCACCTTTTTGGAGAAATACTTTTTATAAAAATAATTGCCTGTATGTCAAAATGCAGGTGCATTATCTATTTGTATTCCAACACTTTTCTTATTACACAAAAGGATACTAAAAAATTAAACTGTGACAGGTGCATTTAAGTACCATTAGTCTTCTACTAAACAAAGACCAGGCTACATGTAATGTAAGTAATTCTTGTTAAAATTCTGGGAGTCTTACTCTCTTTATGATAGCTTTCCATTGTATTTTTATATATGTAATAGTATGTAAATTAATGGAAATAACAGTGTTATGGAAAAATAATATAAAATTTAGATAACTAGAAACACTTACATGAAGGTAAATGGTGCAGAAAGCTGGTGATAAGACTACAAATAGGGGGATAAACAGTGTCCCTGAATACTGATTTAAGGACAGTATGAAAACTCTGGCACCTGCAGAAGGTTAGATTTTTCCATTAGGTAATGAGACTCAGTCACATTCTGTGTGGAGTTTCATAACAATGGTTATATTTTTTTTGACTACTGTTAGAATCAACTCATTTTCATTTCTTTTGCTTTCCTCAGATTCTCCCACTTTTGTAGAATATGAATAGGTATTCCACATTCAAATATCTCAACAAGTCTTAAAATGTTTCCATATAATTCTAAAAAATGGATTTTTTAGAGAAAAGAAGAAGATCTATTGTAAACATTAGGCCTGTAATCTTAAAATTAATTTTATTTCAATTGTAAAATGCTGACATTATTGAGAGCACATGTTGAGAATTTTACAATGCATGTAAGATAGTATATCTACTAAATAGCCCTCCAAAAACATAATCAAATTTACTTATTTCCTTTCAATAAAACTTATTCCTTTTTGTAAAAGACTCCTGAATAAAATGTAATTGTCCAGTTATGTAAATTTTAGGTAAAATCTAATAATCACTCCAAAATATAGTAATATGGTCACAAAAATTCGCAAAGTTAGTTATCCATATTGCCAACATTGCCGTTTCTACAGGGTCTCAATGATAGTACAAAGTGTGATCAAGTAAGAAAATAATAGAATCACTGTCTAGTAGAGCTTAGAAATAATTTATGGTGGAAAGTAACAGGATATGAATGAAGCATAGCACATGGGTCAAGAAAACTATGTGCATGGAAAGGAGTGGATCTAGAAGAATGCATGTGGTTATATATTTTCAAGGACAACAATCAAGATGCTACAGTAAAGAAGGAAAATTCTGTCTAAACCTGTTATTTTATTTTGGTATGATTCTAACTAAATGGACTTTTTAGTGTCCTTGGAGGCCCAATTTACTTAGCTTACCCAAGGTATTAAGTTGTTTCTTCCACTAGAGCCATTGGAGTGGAATTACAAACAAAATATGTGAGACCTAATGAGTGTTTTGGAAAGCACTCGCACTATAAAGAGCTATTCTGTGTCCTCTTTAATACCCCCATGTTATAAATAGAAATAAATATGTATGTGTGTATTAATTTTGAAATTTCTGAGTTTTTTTGCCTGCCTGTGTATAGTTGGGCTTCTCAAGGGAGTCGAGAGTTTTCAGTTGCATTGATAACCCTCCTAATTCCTCCTTCCTATCCCTGCCTCTCTCTGTTCTCCCTGCCCCTTCACAGTTATGGTTTCCCCTGCTTATGTGAAATTTCACCTCTGTTGAGCTTATTATTTAAGATTAGCTAACTTTCATCCTGTCTTAGATTTTACTCTAGCTCCACATGTGAGAGAAAACATTCAGCCCTTAAGTCTCTGAGTTTGGGATATTTCACTAAACATAATTTATTCCATCTCCATCCCTTTGGCTGCAAATGCCATGATTTCATTCTAATACCAGAGTAGAACTTCTTTGTATATATATATATATACCACAGTTTTTGAATCCACTCATTCAGCAAAGGACATCAGGCTGGTTCCATAGATTAGCTATTGTAAATTAAGCTGAGAACAGGGAATGGATGAAGTGGGGAGATCCTGGACTAGGATCAGTCTTAACTTAATTTGTCAATATCCATGTATGCATGAACATGTAGTGATTCCCTCCAATATGTAAGACTATGTCAAACAATTAAAAGAAAGAGAGAGAGAGCTACTCTGTGATTTCATAGTATTTCCATGAAAATACCAGTTTGATCACTTGATTCTAATCACTACTTTTTGTTTCAAGTTTTAAGATTTAAATATCTGACAAGAAGCCATGGGTAGGTAACCTAAAGACAAAGAAAGTGAGGCAAGCTAAATGCCAGTGGCTATCAGGAAACCCAGTGGACAGAACATTAAGATTAGTGCATTGATTTGAGTACAAGAGTCAGGCTCTATCTTGGGTGAGAAACTTCAAGAGATGTTTCCTGAATACCTTCCTGAGAGTGATGCTGCAAATCTGCACAACTCTGAATCTGCCTCTCTGTCACCCATTCCTTCTAACTTCTGTGTTGAGTAAAGAATCATTCTGGAAAACCTTGCCAACCTGCAAGATTATGAATGCATTCTGAATTACTAAAGAGCACAGATCTTTAATTAGAGTTTAGTGGTAAACATATTGTGGTCCTTTGTCATCAATCATCTAAGATGTAGGTGGTAGACATTAGTAAGAAAATGTCATTCTTTAATATTATTTAACTGAATTTATGATAAAAATAGTTTTTAATTTCATTTAATTTGCTTTCATATCATTAACCTATATCATAAAGGTACACATAAATGACTCAGCAAAAAATAAGGGAATAGAATCCTCAAAATGGATATATTATTTTTAGCAGCAAACCCCCAAATACTGACCTTCCTTAAATATTTTATTTTTCTCTCTTTTCATACATGCTATCTTTTGTTTGCCTGAAATGCCTTTTTTTCTGTCCCTGTTTGTTATTTAAACCCCTCAAATCATTGCCCATATTCCCAAAGGTTTATCACCACTGTGTGACTAATCACCTGCAGCATTGCAGACACAGGTTTGTGTATCTGTAGGGAGCCCTCCTCCTGCTGATTGAAAAAAACAAAATCATTAGATTCTATTTTTTTAAAATTATGTTTCTCTGCCTCCTGCTGATATAATCTGATACAGAATATAGGTAGGTCCTGCTGCCATAGCATAATTAAGTGGCAGACTCTAACAGCGGGACCTCTGACAATATCAATTTAAAATGCTTTTAAATAAACACATTTCATATGAAAGATGCATAGTACTTTTCATTAAAAACACTATCAAAACACACGTTTGTTGTGTATCTGTAGTACTTATTCTGACTCCATTGAAGAAGAAAGAAGTAAAATGATATGAACTCCAAGTGGCCTGCCAAAGGGAAACACACAGGCACCCAGGTTAGCGTATTTTCTTGTTCTACTGAGAAGAGAGAAAAAAACAAAAGTTAACATCAGGATAAAATCTTACATAGGAAAATTTTACCATTAGAATTCATGGCATTTGCACAAAGCAAAACTGGCGTACACTAAAACTTTTAGAGAACAAAGAAGGTGCTGCCTTTTTACTGGTGTTTGACAAAGAGCGCCTGCAAAACAATTTATTTTTAAGATTTTTTTAAAAATTGTAACATTAATACTTGCACTTATCTAAATACAATTTACAGAAAACCTCTATTCTATGATCACATGTGTGGGTTGAATAACAAATTAACTGTGAGGAGGCTTCCCTGTGAAACTTAAATTCCTAAAGCCTATGTCCCAGCTTGCCATTTGTTTGCCACTCTGAGCATTTGTACTGATACATTTTGATCCTATTATAGATTTCACTTAAGTTCATTATGTTAAACATCTTTAAATAAGGTGACAGAAAAGCTGAAATTATTTTATAATTGCAATAGTGTAGTGTCACTTTTACATATACATTAAGCAATTTATGGTTCCTTTATACCAAAAAGTAGTTGGTAGAGTAATTTAGGGAATTTTTTTCATTATTTATCAGAATTTAAATGAATTATGCTTCAACAATAATATAATTTTTTTTTAGTCCAACCTTTGACATTTATTAGTGTTTCAGTGATTTCAAATTTACCTTAAAAAGGGTATAAATGTGCCAGGCACACTGACACACATCAGTAATCCCACTCACTCTGGATACTAAGGCAGGAGGATCACAAGTTCAAGGCCAGACTCAGCAATTTATCAAGGTCCCAAGAAATTTAGCAAAAACCTATCTCATAATTTAGAAAAAAAGAGGATTGAGGATGTGGCTCATTGGTAAAGCACCCTCTGGGTTCGATCGACAGTACCAAAATAAAATAAAATGAATATATAAATAAAGAAAAGAAATATATATGTAAATATTTCTAGAATTAGATCTAGAATTAGATTTTTTCCTTCCTTATTTGTTTTTTAATCTTCTAGTGCCCAGCTTATGGTCAATGTAACTCTGATTATTCAGTACAAGTTTTGATACTGTCTAGCCAGGAAAATAAGCCAGATATATAAGATAGTGGTATCAGTCAACACCAGGAAAATAAGATAACAGAAATTATACCCTTTTGTGGACAAAGAATTAATTCAATGTAAGGGGTTGGTTGAACAAGTATTGAATAACTAGCAAGAGCAGCTCACACCTCTAGGTTGGAGAGAGCAAAGAGAAGTTGAGGTCATTAGAACCTAGTAGCTGACAGGAAGGGCCTCTTACAGCTCAGCCTCTAGTCGATGAAAAGGAGGTGACATATCTGAGGGAGTGCATCAAGGCTGGTTTGAAAAATATGGAAAAATAAAACCTGAGTAATGGAACCAACCACCAGAGACCTTGCTAAGACAAAGATAACAGAAAGGGGTGAATCTCTTCTCTAGGGCCCTCTTACAGCAGAGCCCCAGAGAAATCAAGTTGACAAAGGAGCAAGGTGATTTGCAGAATCACATACCCAGTATCACAAGGTACAATATAGAAGAATGATTAAAAGCTATTATGTAATATCATAGTAATCAGCTTACACACACACACACACACACACACACAAATACAGATACACAAACACACATATATAACAGTTTTTCTGAGAAGTTCTGATGGATTTCCTTTTAGTGTCCATTTTAGTCTCAAACATGTCCTGATATGGATGAAAAATTATACAGGCACTGTTTAGACAAAATGGTTTCTCTAAATTGAGTTGAATAAAGCCTCTAGTGGTAAATAACTTTCAAAAATAGTCACCTTCAATTTAATTCTTTCCAAACATGCTTCTTCTCACATAAACAGCTGGAGTCTTGGTTCCCTGAGTTTGCATTTGGACTGAGATTGGTTACTCGCTTGATGAATCTGGTAATGGAGTTATTCCCAGAGTTCAGAGGTTAGGTCATGGAAATTCTTTTTTTTTTTTTTTTTGAGCAACCTTACAAGATTTTAACAAAACAATATAAAATGTGTATAAGATGTGTATATATTCTGGACATTGCAATTATCCCCAGGAGTGCCCCCCCCCCAATGACCCTCCCTTATCCCTCCCTTCCCCTTCGCATTATAACTCTAAAAATAGTATTAGATTGTAAAGCATTACATCTTATCTGAATTTAACTCATGTTTCTAGACCAACTTTCTCATTGTCCAGGGTCTAGTCCCCACCTCCACAGATGAGTGGAGACAATCGACCCTTAGATCTCTGGGTTAAGCTGATTTTACTCATCATGATCTCTTCCATAACCATCCATTTACCCT
>PVKS010023539.1:0-32262 GCA_004027875.1 Aplodontia rufa
CTGGGGATATGGCTCAGCGGTTAAGCACCCTTGGGTTCACTCCTTGGTACCACCCCCCCCAAAGAAAAAGAAACATCAATCAGAAAGTGTCAGATAATTTTCATTATTCACAAAAACATTAATTACCTCATTCATGACCATATCTGCTCCAATGATATAATCACTGTGAGGTCTAAGACCTGCCAGTGCTGCAGGAGAATTTGATTCTACTTCCTAGGATGACACAAAAATGCACCCCAAAATTAAAACAGATAAAATAATCTTCCAAGTTTTATGCTCACAGTTCTTATAGTGATTTTAAAACATCCTACATATCTATCTTATTAGAAATAATGTCACAAGTCAGAAACCAGAATATATACATTTAAAACTTTCAATACTAAAAATAACATCTTTTAAATATTTAAAATACTTCTGTAGTTTTCTGCGTTAATATATCTTATTCTAGTGGTATAAGTCATTAGAAAAAGAGTTTTTAGGATTCTATATTTGTATCTCTTCCTCAAGTTTTTTTTTTAAATTTAATGCATATTTAAAAAACAATAAATGCTGATTTTCGGAAACTAAAAGCAGCCTTATGATCTCCCCAAACTGGAGACAATCACTGTTACAACACTTTCTATGCTGCTTCTTACACTGCAGGTGACAGATCACGTCATACCTACCAACACATGCCAAACGTTTTCATTTGCCCCATCAAAGCTGCAGAATCGAATGCTCACTCCTAACAAGCCCTGGCCACCCCACATGTTGCTTGGAGTGACTGAGGTCTCCCGCAGCTCCAGTGTTTTGCTACTATAGATGAGCATTTTGACAGGTTTTTCAACATTTGCTTTCAGTAGATCCTTAAGAGTGTCATTGTCTTTATTCTGTGAACACAAAGAAATCACATTCCTTAATAAAAATGTAATGTTAACAATTAGTGTAAATATCCTATAGCACTCAAAGAGTAATACAGAATCAATATAAATAAAATATTCATCAGGCAAAAGTTTCATTAACATTCAAATGTTCCTCCATATAAAAGAAACATCAAGAAATTAAGAACTCATGCAGTAACATCTTCAAACTGACCTTTTTTCTAATGGCTGATAATGGAATTTGCACCTCATTATTTTTAGTGAACAAGGTCTTCAATGATTAAAAACAAAATATGCCATAAGAAGTCACGCTACTTACTGGGGCTAGAGTGGAGACTCAGCGGTTACGGCGCTTGCCTGAATGCACGAGGACGTGGGTTTGAACCCCAACACCACATACACAATGAAGTGTTAGAGCAATGAAAGCCACATGAAAAACTAAATAAAATTGATTTCCTCTCACTGTACCTTTCCTTTGGGAAAAAAAAAAGTCACACTACTAACACAGTTGTAATGACTGATGTTAAAAATCTACTGGGGTTAAATTTTGAACTTTGCTTCTAAATATATACTTTATTATTTATTAGGAGGTGGATGGAAAAGAAAATGGAAGCAATGTTAAATATAATTCACACAAATGAATTATGTCAGAGATGTTGGTAAGTAAAGAACAAAACCTTTAGATTGTTATAAACAAATAGACTAACCATGTATCTATTTTCTTTCTTTCTTTTTAAAGAGAGAAGGACAATGAGAGAGAGACAGAGAGAATCAATTTTTATTGAGTTTTTCACATGGCTTTAGTTGCTCTGACACTTAGTTGTGCATGTGGGTGCTGGGGTTTGAACCCGTGTGCTTGTGCATGCTGGGCAAGCGCCGTAACCACTGAGCCACCGCTCCAGCCCCAAGTATCTATTTTCTTAAGATTCCTTTGCTGAAAGATATAATTTCCTTCCTTTCCTTATTATGGGCAAGCTGAAAACAATTTATAAAATGTAGTTTTAACTTGGTAGTGTTGGAGAATATCTCTTTAGTTGGTTCTAATAAAATTATTTACATATGAAATTTAGCTCCAAGAAAACTGACAAGTGACATTTTATTAATCCATTTGTCAACAACTTACAAAAGTCTATCATCTTTAAAGAACAACTCTTTTGCTGGGCTCAGTGGCGCATGCCGGTAATCCCAGCAATTTAGGAGGCTAAGGCAGGAGGATTAAAGTTCAAGGGCAGCCTCTGCAACTTAACAAGGCCCTAAGCAATTTAGTGAGACCCTATCTCAAAATAAAAAATAAAAAAAATCACTGGGGTTTAAAGTATAATATTACGGATCTGACATTTTAAGGTTTACAAATACATGAATATTTCTGAAAATTAGCATCATACTCTACAGGTAATTAATAAACATCCATCCCAGATAATCTGAAAAATTCCATTTTCAAAAGATTACAAAGTACCATAGTCAAAACTAATAAAATGAGACACTTACTAATCTTGAACCATTAATAGAAACAATAAAGTCAAAGAAAGGCTCCAGTCCAGCTCTATGTCCTGGGGAATTTTCCTGTACCTATAAAAATAAAACATGAAAAATGCAAAGCTTAATTTAAAATTGTAACCTAATTTCAATAGCCATTCTTTTTTAGTAAAAACAGATTAATATCATTAATGAAATATAGGTACATACGAGTTCTCTCATTTCTCTTCATCTCTCCCAGAGAATACCCTTCAGCTCTCTAAATTCTACCCATTCTTTATCTCCTATGTGAAGTTTTCTCTTCATGGCTCTATTTCTACACTATTTTCTGCTTTCTCAGGGGAGGAAGGCACCATGCCTTCCAGCAATTAGCAAACAGTTCATCATTATAAGTGAGCAACAAATTCAAGCATTTATTCCTTGACTACTACTAGTAAGGGACCATTTAGCTACAACATAATAAAGGAGCAATGTCAAAAAGTTATCTGTGAGGAACAGGTGAGGAGACGAAGGGGTAAGGAAGGGGAGGGGAAGACGGACACACAGCCCTCTAATCACAAGACAGAAGAGACTAAGAACTATGATGGAGGCAAGAGGATCTAAGGAGGTTTGAATGGATTAAAATTATCAAATTTTCTAAATTTATAGTAATATTAGTAGCTAGCAACAGAAATATGACCAATACAATCAAAATGAGAATACAATGAACTTTGTATTTCCTTTTCTGAAGTATTTTCATAATGGGCTAAAGGATTTTTTATTTTGCTAGTTATTAAATACTGTCAAAACTATTCTACAAAAGCAAGTTTGCACTGATATTTGTAGGTTTAATTTCTATAATAATCCACCCAGTTTAACAGGCCAATTCTGAGGTTATGCAAATAAGACACACATATACTAATCTATGTATAAACAGTAGCTATTTATACAGTAACAAATCATCTAAATGCTTTCAAAATGTAACACAGAATGTTCCCAGATACATTCCTCTAAGCCAGTGCCAATAAGACTGTTCATTACTTTTGGATTTGTGTTACCTTCTATTTATTTACTTTAGGCTGAATCATATTATTATGTTCTATAAGGAAGCAAAACTAGATTTTCTTTCTTTCTTTTCCACAGTAAGCAGTTGTCCATTACAAAGAGGGTTCACTATTTACTGAAGCTGATAACTACATTATGTACATTTCCTGAAAATTTAGGACTAAATCCTTTTTATAATTAAAATAAGTTAAATATCAAAGAAGTTCATTATTTAAAGGTACTAGCTTTCATAAAAATAATCAATATGTTGTTTCTTTACTCAGTTTTCATAAATGAAGTTATTTCCTATTCTATGTATTATCAAATAAAATGTCTAAAACTCAAAATAACAGATAATTTTTTTTTCTCAAATGGTAACTCTGAAAGGTGAAGTGATGGCTGCCTGAAGTTATTATAAGAAAATTGAGGTCAAATCACAGTTATCCGGGAGTCACATCTACCAATGCATGAAACAAATGGCCATTAGGTGGCGTATCAGTTAGAAGTCAAAAGCCTCAGGTATGAAAAAAGGGGATTGATGGCCCAGATTCCTAGGGACCCTCAGAGTGGAGTTTCTCATTTAACAGGGTCCACATCTAATAATTTAATTATCTAATCTAATGTTTCCAAATGATCACTAATAGCATTTTATCTAGAATTCAACTAATTCATTGATTAATTTTGGACTTCTCCACTGAGCCTGCCAAAAGTCTATCTTGCAGTTAAAAAGGCTAATGACAACACTTTTGTAATGTCATCACTGACTTAGAAAATTGACCCTACACAATGATTCTTATCATGCCACCTTCTGAGTATAAAGTTTAAACTATTTGCCTGAAATGGAAAGTTTTCAGTTATCAGGCATACCTCTTATAACTTAAAAAGGATCCATTAGTTTGAATTCTAAAATAAATAACCAACCTTTTCCCTAACTCTATTTTTTTCATTTCATTTCATACAAACATTGATTTCCTCTGTTTCTAATGGACCTTGAAATTAATTTCTTCCCCAAATTTATTGACATCATTAGTAACCAGTAAAATTATGGCAAGTAGGTATCTTAATTACTGCTAGGAACCAGTAGAGGGAGCCCTAGAAAATGCTCTCTTTGACCACTACACTTGAAGGAAATTTCCTATATTTCATAGCATGGAAAATAGGATCAGCAACAGAGGAACTAAATATCTACATAGGTAAGCTTCTCTTGTAATATTATCCACTGACAAGAGTCTCTTAAGGTCCTAGACTCACCTAGCATCACGTTACTACTTCAATACCTCTGTCTCCTATAAGATTTCTTGATTGATAATGATTTTCTTCAAACCATTTTAATTAAGAAGTATATACACACATACATACACACATATACATATATATATGATATATATATATGGTTCCATAGGTCTTTTAACACTTATTACTGGGCCAAACACCACAGCAATTTAAGATGAACAGGCTCAATTTAAAAATTTAATAATTAAGACTTTGCAGCTAACAAATTTGTATAGTGAAAAAAAAAGTTCAGTGCATACTGACTTGGTTTTAAGCTTCTGTTTTGCTCACTTAGTTGTGTGAGCTTGAGAAAGTTTAATACACCTCTCTGGGCCTCAGTTTTCTCATTTGCAAGTAAAGGATATTGTATACTTCACAAGAATACTGTAAAGATTCAATGGGCTAAAGTCTATGAAATGCCTGACTAAATCTCTAGCCAATGATAAAGAGTCCTGTAAATCTTAAGGTCATCCTCTTAATTCTGCAAACAATATCTGAGCATAAATCTTTAAAACCAAGCAATACCTGGATGTTAGATTATTTTTCCAACCATTTATTAAGCACCTCATACTCCTTAAAAAAGAGAACAAAAAATAATTACAAAATGTTAGTCAGCTAGAGGAGGAGAAAAATAGTATTTTTAAAATTTGCCCTCAAAAATCAATTCCAGATAGGTGGGAGATCTAAAGTTCCAAGGGAAAACCACAAAACGTGTAGAGAAACACACAGAAGAGGGGTTGGAGCTCAGCCATTACACTTGCCTGGCATGCACGAGGACGTGGTTCGAAACCCAGCACCACGTACACAACCAAGTGTCAGAGCAACGGAAGCCACGTGAAAAACTAAATAAAATTGATTCTTTCTCTATCTTAAAAAAAAAGAACTATACTAAATTCTCAACAATTCAAGAATTATACTAAACTAAGATCTCCTATGCATCAAAGGTACATAAGAGTGAAAAGATACAATATGTACCCACCCAACAAAGGATATGTATCAAAAGCAAATCTTGAACTACTGCAAATCATTAAGAAAATAAAATCACAATGAGATACCACTTCTCAAACAAAATGACAGAATGACAAAAACAAAGATAACAACAAGTGTTGACAAGGAGTGGAGAAAATGGAAGTGTCACACAACGCTGATGGGAGTGTAAAATGGGGCAGCTACTGTGGAAAACAGTTTTGGCAATTTCTCAAAACAGTATACACAAAGTTACTGCATGACCGAACAATTCCACTCTGAGGTTTACAACTGAGAGAAATGAAAATCGTGACTACACAGAAACTTGTACACCAATTTTACACATCATTAATCATAATAGTCAAAAAGTAAAAACAAGGGGCTGGAGCAGTGGCTCAGTAGTTACGCACTTGTGTGGCATTTGCCAGGATGCAGGCTTGAACCCCAGCACCACATACACAAGGAAGTTCAGAGCAACAAAAGCCACATGAAAAACTAAATAAAATTGATTCTTTCTCTCTTTCACTGTCCCTAAGGGGGGAAAAATAAGTAGAAACCAAAATGTCCCTTAACTAATGAAAACATAAACAAAATGTGGTATATCCATAAAAAAGAATGAAGTACTGCTGCTAGGACAAGAACCTTGAAAGCATTATGCTAAGTGAAAGAAGCTAGTCATGAAAGACAACATATCGTATGATTCAGCTTACATGAAATATCCAGAGGAGACAAATTCATAGTCAGATAATTGAATGGTTGCCAAGGGCTGTGGACGGCGGAAATGGGGAGTGACTACTAATTGGTATGGTTTCTTTTTGGACTAAAAAAAAAAAAGACTCTGGAATTGGACGGTAGCGATGATGATTGTATAACTCTCTGTATATTAAAAACCCACCAAACTGTTTACTTCAAAAGATTCAATATTATGGCATGCAAGTTATATCCCAATAAAGATGCTTAAAAATAAAGACAACCCAGTAGAGAAATGAGAAAAAGATTTTAGTAGATATTAAACAAAAGAGAATATTAAGTAACTAATAATATAAAAATGTGCTCAATCAACTTCAGTGGTCAAGGAAATGCCAAAACAATGTAAAACCACTACACACCTATCAGAATTTCCAAAAGTGAAAAAGAAAATAGTAAGAGTTAGTGAAGGGCTGGAGTGGTGGCTCAGCGGTTTCAGCGCTTGCCTTGCAAGCACGAGGACCCGGGTTCAAACCCCAGCACCACGTACACAACTGAGTGTTGGAGCAACTAAGGCCATGTGAAAAACTAAATAAAGTTGTTTCTCTCTTTCTCTGTCTCTCTCACTGTCCCTCTTTCTTAAAAAAAAAAAAAAAAAAAGAGTTAGTGAAGACGTGGAAAATTCAGACACCTCAATTACTGCTGGCAGGAGTTTAGTGAACTATTTAGTAATTACCTTTTTTTAAATTTTTTTAAAGAAAGGGGACAGTGAGAGAGAGAAAAAGAGAGAAACAATTTTTATTTAGCTTTTCATGTGACTTTCATTCCTCGGACACTTTGTTGTGTACGTGGTGCTGGGGTTTGAACCCCTGTAGTTGCACATGCCAGGCAACCGCAGAGCCACCACTCCAGCCTGGTAATTATCTACAGATATTGCAAATACCCAGGCATTTTTTTTTTTATTAAAAGAAAAAGGACCACTGAGAGAGTGAAAGAGAGTGAGAATAAGAGTGAGAGTGAGAGACAGAGAGAGACAGAGAGAGAGAGAGAGAGAGAGAGAGAGAATATTAATTTTATTTAGTTTTTCATGTAGCTTTCATTGCTCCAACACTTCGTCTTGTATGTGGTGCTGGGGTTTGAACCTATATCCTTACACATGCCAGGCAAGTGCCATAACCATCGAGCCACCACTCCAGCCCATACCCAGACCTTTTGACATAACATTCCACTCTCAAGTATGTCCCCATAGAAATGGATGTATACATGTTCTCTGGAAGACAGTATAACATTCAAAGCAGCACTCTTTGTAACAGGCCTGAACCCAAAACCACACACACACACACACACACATACTCAGCCAATCAACAGATTCATAGGTTAATAAATTTAAGCATATTCTCTATATGACATTAAATGTTAACAAAATGAAAGGTCTACAACAATACACACCAAGGAAAAAATTCACAAGCAAAATTTGAGCAAAAAAAGGCAGATACAAATGAGTACTTGTTACCTGGTTCCATTTATATCAAGGTCAAACTAATTCTACGCTGCTAGAAAACAGGATAGTAGACAGTATTATGCTGCGGAGGTGGGGATGTGCGGATGTGACTGGAAAGGGATGGGATGCTGGTTACATGAGTTATCTGTGAAAATTCACCAAGCTGTACACTTACATCCGCTCCTTAAACATGAGGCTTTAAGATATTCTTCCTCTATCTAAAAAGTAGAAATGAATTACTGTAAGAACATACCTCACACCTCACCTAATAGAACAATTTGAGAACCTACAATTAAGTCAAAAAGGACTCTGAGCAGTCAATGTAAAGACCACAAAATAACTTGCTCTGATGCTCATTCTTCTTTACAAGAACACTCAGGCCATGCTCAGACTCCATTTACATTTATGTTACATAATTTAGTCATTTGACTCCCAAGCTACCAACAGGCAGAATGACAGGCAAAGGGAAGTGAAAGAGAAGAGATATGTTTGCTACTTAGTAGTATTTACTGTGATCTTATACATAAGGTATGATTGTGATACTATCTCATGGGGAATGCAAAGATAAAAAGTTTCTGACATTATTTACAGTGGAAATGTTCTATATGTGTGCTGTCCAATAAGGTAGCCACTAGTCAGACATGACTAACAAAGCATTTGAGATGTGGCTAGTGAGACTGAGGAACTGAATTTTTAATTTCACTTAATCATAATTAATTTATATTTAAGTTTAAAAAGCCATATGAAGCTAAAGGTTATTGTACTGGACAATACAAATCTACGTTATAACATGATTTATATTTCAACACAGCATTAACCGATGATCATAAAGACAATTATGATACAGAAGGAAGCCAGGCATGGTGGAGCACACCTGTAATCTCAGCAACTTGGAAGGCTGAGGCAGAAGGATTCCAAGTTCAAAGCCAGCCTCAGCAACTTAGCGAGACCCTGTCTTAAAATAAAAAATAAAATGGACTGGGGATGTGGCTTAGTGGTTAAGTGCCCCTGGGTTCAATACCAGGTATAAAACAAAAAAAATAAAAAACAGAAGGCAGCTGGGAGTATAGAGCAGTGGCAGAGCAGAGCACCAGGCCCTGTGTTTGATCGCCAGCACCAAACAAAACAAAACAAAACCACAAAGGGTTAACTAATACTCATGATATAATACATTTTAAACATATTTTTAAGAAGCAGCCAATGTGAACAGCTATATACTGCTTGATTCAAAGTACATGTCATTCTGCAAAACACAAAACCAGGCACATAGCAAAAAGACCAGTGGTTGCCTGAGGTGAAATTTGCTAAACTTTTTTAACCTTTCAACAAGCAAAAATGCACAGCTTATGGAGAGACTGCACAGTAAAGGGCCATCCCTAGTATATGAAGAGAAATTAGCACCAATGAGTAGAAGCTGGGTTTTCGAACCACTGTGGGTAGTTTCAGCAAGTTCTGAAATTAGTGTCACAACAGGATAGAGAAATACCAAAACAGACATCAGAATAAACAAAATGTAAAAACTTCAGAATATAAAGATCAGTAGCCTTCATGACACGTAGTAGTATGAATTGTGGCAAAAGAAAAATTTTCTTACTTTGAGGTGTAATGAAAAAATAAATCTGAAAAACCATCCTACAAGATGCCATTAACCTTCTGTCCAATCAGATCCAGGTAAATAAAAGCAATTAAACTTCTGACTTTTTTTTTTTATAAAGAGAGAGGAACAGTGTAAGCGAGAGAGAGAGACAATCAATTTTATTTAGTTTTCATGTGGCTTTCGTTGCTCTGACACTTTGTTGTGTGGGTTCAAACCCACATCCTCCTGCATGCCAGGCAAGGGCTGTAACCACTGAGCCAATGCTCCAGCCCTAAACTTGTGACTTTTGCCTCATCTTCTGATCCCAGATCATTAAAGTTTTACCAGACTTATCCTGATTAAAAAAAAAAAATTTGTTTTGTTTGTTGCATACAGACCTTGTTGTTCCTTACTGGTTGCTTTCCAGTGACACATCCATCTTTTTTTCCAGGATTAAGACTTCAAATAATACTACTCTAAACTAGGTGTGGAACATTTTGCATCAACATTTTTTTCTCTCAGTTAACGCTATGGGAGAGGGAGTGGGGAGGGAATGATGGCAGAGAAGGGAAGAAAAGTTTGGATGGAGTAAAATGGACATTCTCCTAAATGCATTAGTTTATGCACTTACATATTTCCAGCTGAGATATAGACTTGCTATCTTAAAAGTTTTTAACAAAGATGGAGGGCTAGACCGGTGGCTGGCTTAGTGGTTATGGCACTTGCCTGGCATGCGTGAGGATGGGGTTTTGAACCCCAGCACCACATACACAGAGCAACGAAAGCCACATGAAAAACTAAAAAAATTGATTCACTTTTTCTCTCATTGTCCGTCTCTCTTAAAAAAAAAAAAAAAAAAGTAACAAAGATGGAAAGCCACAAGGTTACACAGAAGGTTAAGTAGACAACAACTCTGCTTTTTATTAACTTGCCATAGAGTCCTCATAATGTGTAGGAAAGTCCCATTGAATGACTTTGCTGTTCATCATCATCTCCTCTAGCTTAGTTTAATATTAACACTCTCACTTTTGCACCATCTTTAAAAACAGGAGAGACGCTAACTTAATTCAATCCAAAATAACATGTAAGTGACTCACTTGGACTGTTCATATATGTGAATATAGGTGTGCATACTCAGGTGGACAAAATGATGGGAAAAGATTTGCAAATGTGATGTAATAAAAAGAAAGCCTGGGCTGGAGCGGTGGCTCAGTGGTTTCGGCGCTTGCCTGGCAAGCACGAGGACCTGGGTTCAAACCCCTCTTTCTAAAAAAAAAAAAAAAAAAAAAAAAAGAAAGCCTAAATCCTTCACAGGAATGAAACACTTTTTGGAGGGATGAGGGGTATTCTATGACTGCAAATGGGCAAGATTTTCTGTTTGGGTCTTGACAAAAATGTACAGTAAATAATGTTGCAATAGACAAGAAGAATTCAAGGCTTACATGTTAAAACATTCTCCTCACACATTCTTCTGCAATTACTCAAAGGGTATGTTCTCCTGACAGTGGATTCATGATGTAATTCCTAACACATAGGACTCTGAAATAAAGTTTTAAACTGGGTGTGGTGGCACAAACCACTGAGGAAGCTGAGGTAAGAGGATCACTTGAGCCCATGAGTTCTAACATAAGGAGGCCCTGTAACTAAAAACCAAACAAAGAAAAACTAATGCCAACTAAAGGGAAAAAAGACTGGTCATTACACAGACCAGTTTCCTAAAAAAGATCTGAACATTAATAAAATTAATGTTGGAAGAAACTGAAGTCTGCTCCAAAAAAAGCCACTGTCACAACTGGTCCATTAATTTTACTCTCTTCAAATACCCATTTAGGCATTTGCTTTTTAGGGAAAGAAAACTTGCTGTGTGACCTTGGGCAAATCCTATTAATCTCTCTGTGTTTCCTCTAGCTGTAAAGCGCGGAGGCTAACCAGACTGTCTATAAGACTGAATGATTCACCATAAAATAAGTCTGTCACTAAGTTATCTATAGATTCTACAATGAAGAAAATCAAATGTAGCCAGATCATTTTAATTACAGGGACTCAGCCATTTTAATGAATGTGCATAGTAACACTGGGGCAAAGCAGTGAGGATGATAACTGGCACTTACCTATGTTTTAAAAAATAGACTTACAGTGGCACACACCTGTAATCCCAGTGGCTTGGGAGGCTGAGTAAGAAGAATCTCAAGTTCAAAGCTAGCCTCAGTAACTTAGTGAGGCCCTGTCTCAAAATAAAAAAACACAGGGCTTAGTGGTTAAGCACCCCTGGGTTCAATCGCTCACACCAAAACAAACAAACAAACAAAAAAAAAACAAAATAAAAAAAAACCCAAAACCACAATTTCCTTAAAAATGGGGATCCTTAAAATTTAACAAGACAAATTATGTGTTTGTGCTTCAGTGATATGACCCAAAATTAATGTTTTAATAGCAGCAAAGTATATGGTTAGGCATATAGACAAAAGGTAGCTGCTGACTGATTAAATACTACTAAAAATATTTACAACTAGTATATTTTAACAAGTATTGCCTTGCAATAGTAGTTCTCAGTGAGTGACACAATAATACCAATGCTAGTAATAAATGTATCACCTAACCTTTATTGAGTCTTTATCATATTCCACATTATACGCCAAATGCATATCTCATTTCATCCAAAGAATATCCACTAAGGTTGCCAGTACTGTTTCAATAAAGAGATTAAAAAATATTCAATTGTTCTAAAAATATTTTCATATACAACATCATTTTAGTGAAAAAGGTAGAAGAGGCTCTACTATTATCTCCACTTTTCTGATAAAAAGACTGAAGTTCAAGATAAAAAGATAAGTTCAGAGAAGTTCAGTGGAAAGTTGCCCAAGGAAACACAATGGGAGTAGGGACTAGAATCCAGTTCTCAAGTGTAGTCTCCAGTGGTCTACTATAATAAGCTCTCAAAGTATTCATGGCCACAAGATGACATAGGGCCTTATTTCTGAAAATGTGCTTCAATGATCTCTCATTGGCTCTAAAATGAGGGAGAGAATAAAAGCCCTGCATCATCATTCTCATGTTGCAGTTAATTTATCTGATGCCAACAGCAAAGTATACAGTCTCCCAAAGTAACTATTTTGATTCTGAATGCGTGATTTAAAAAATCATCTTATTTGATAATCATACTTCCCCAGGCAATTTACAATCAAATTCCAAAGCATGTACCAAACCTCCACAAATATATCCAGTTTAGACTGTTAATAATTTATTAGCAAATCAATCAAAATAATACAATCTTTCTAGTAGAATATTAAGGGTGGCAAAATAAATGCACTGATGTATTTTAGAATGTACTGTGGTCATTCTAAGTTCAATTCTTATGAAAATTTCATAAAAAGTCCTGTTAATGTCTGGCCCAGAAGGCAGTAGAACCAGTATAGTGTACTCTATTACTCACTAAAACCATAATTAATCCCTAACAGAAAGTTCCCTCAAATGAGGAACCTGAGGATAGCTCAAGCATTAAAACTCACTTCATCACATAAAAATGAAAGTGTATATAAGCAGTACATAAGCAACATGACACTAATTTATTCAATATAGAGGAAGTTTATGTTCAATGATACAATTCCTTAAAGTGTCTGAAGATTCATATATATTGTATTCCATGGCCTTAATAAACAAAATATTCCGATTCCTACAGTTGAAAAGTAAGTTGAAAACATTCTTTGAAGAATGTTTGTGAGTTAAAGAACTGCTTGGCCTTACATTAAAGAGAACAATTTTGGAAAGCAGAAGAGTATGCTCAGGTAGTGGTTATTTGTAAAGGTTTTCAATTATAACTTTATATTTGGAAAATAGCATAAAAAAACCCAACTGTTTTTCTTCTACGTACTATTTTCAGAATGGATGAGAAGGGAGCTGTAATAAGATTTTTGTTCTTCAAAAGGGGGTATGAGTTTAAAAAGTTTGAGAAATACTGCTTTAGGAAAATAAAGAAAAATTATGCCTATCAAATATTAGAAATTCATTCTTTCAAAAGTAAGTATTAAATTGAAATCCCACTGCAGCAGGATTTCAGTAGATTAGTGAGGCACTATTTTAAAAAAACAGCTCTAGGGGCTGGAGTGGTGGCTTAGAGGTTCAAATTACAGCACCCACCACATACAGAAGTAAGTGTCAGAAAACAAGACCCAGATGAAAAAACATATAGAATTAAGTGTCAGAAAACAAGACCCAGATGAAAAAATAAAGTCGATTCTCTCTTTTTCTATCTCCTTCTATCCCTTTCTCTTAAAAAAAAAAAAAAAAAGCAGTTCTATCTGATAGTAGATATGGTGGAGGTATTGATTTCTTTCTCTTTTTTTCTTTTTTTTTGGTACTGGGGGTTGAATGCAGGGGTGGAGGTTTACTAGAGTTATTTTCCTGGGTACTGGAATGCAGGTACATACACAGGGTATTTTTATACATAATTTTTCCTGAATGTATAGCAGTCTAATCAGTGATTAGGCCCTGATTTATTTAACAATAAGGACTGGATGATTCAGGCTGGAAAGCCAACCTAATTTTTGATCACACTGTACTTGAACATGTCTTTATCATTCAAAATCTTTGTTAAACATGGTTAACATACAAAGTTAGGTAAAGGGAGGCATAGGATAGGAAAAAAGATGAACAAAAATACTTCAAAGTATTTACCTTTAGATAGCTAGCTGAAGTACATGTAATTTAGGGTTTTTATTGTTTTTATGTTAACTTACCCAAATTTTCTTTCTAATGAACAGATAACTAGAAAACAGTGTAGTAATTTACTAAAATAAAGTTCAATAATCATATAAATAAAACTTTAAAATTCAATAATTTTGGGAAAGATGTAAGTGAAAACAAAAGGTACGATTTCAGTTTGTATATATGTATACTCAAAAAGACTTGAAAACCAAATACTCAACACCAGGAGGTGCTGCTTAACAAAACTACACAGAACTACTTCAACAACAGAACACTATGGAGCTAACTGGAAGCATGAGACAGATCTCTATGTGCTGCTCTGGAAATACAGCAAAGTTAGGTTACCAAGTGAGAAGACCAAGGTGAATAACTGTATGTATCACACATATACTTCCAAAGGTTACAAAAAGAAAGAGCGAGAAGAGGTGTGGGGAGAGATTCTTTAATACACTTAAAACATTGGAAAGGGCATGTAGGAAATTTTGCACAGTGGTTACCTTTGGCATGAAGATGAAAAGTTGGGTATATAACAGGATCACTACCACATGGAAATGTACATTAATACACGAATATAAAATATGTAAAATTTCTTTTTCTCAAAGTAATTTCTGGATCTATTTCATGACTGTTCCCTACAGATTTTTAAAGCAGAAGCTAAAAGCAGGTATTGAAAAATAATGGAAAACGGGGCTGGAGAAGTGGCTCAGCGATTACAGCGCTTGCCTGGCATGTGCAAGGATGTGAGTTTGAACTTCAGCACCATGTATACAAAAAAGTGTTGGAGCAACAAAAGCCACATGAAAAAAAAAACCCAAATAAAATTGATTCTCTCAACTGTCCTCTTAAAAAAAAAAAAAAAAAGGAAGAAAGAAAGAAAAAGATTGGGAAAGTTTACTCTATCAATTATAGGGACTCATGAAATAATAATAAAAACAGCAGCATATGGGTGTCACTGAAATAATTGTATTACAAACCCCAGTTACAAGTTTTTATTACTAATAAGAAAATGGCCAGGGAATTGGTTAGCCAAGAAAACTAACTACTAATTAAATCAGTTTAGAACTCATTGAACATGGTTGATTTTTATCCCAAGACTGTCTTCCCACATTTACTTTGGTTTATAAATTCAATAATCTAGCAGTAGAATGTTCCTTAGGCAATAACAAATGAAAGGAAGATATTTTTATGTGTTAAGATTTAACAGTACTTTTCCCTCTGAAAACAAAGATAAGGAAATCAGTCACAGAAGTAGGGGCATACATGGTTACCAGTTCACAAACACTTTCCTAAACTAGATGATCGTTACCTACTTTGTTTGTTTTGTGGTGCTGGAGATTGAACCCAGGGCCTCACAAATGCTAAGCAAGTGCTCTACGGCTGAGCTGCATCCCTAGTTCTTTTTATTTTATTTTGAGACAGGGTCTCCCTAAGTTGCCAAGGCTGGCCTTGACCTTAAGAGTCTCCTGTGCCTCACGCTCCCAAACATAGGATTACAGGCATGCCCCACCATCTCCAACTTGATCATTACCATTTCATAGCTTCCCTTCAATAAATAACAACCATCTTTCCCAACATTTATGTTCCAAATGCATACAAGTAACTAAGGCTGTCCCTAATGTTTCTAAAAATCAGATATATAGATTAGTAACACATCTGCACTAGTGAACGTGTATGAACATGAATTTACCAAGGTGTACATATATAAAGAAAATACACTTCAAATTGTTTTATGTTGGATTGATACCATTAAAGAAGTCATTAAATTGGAGTCCTTTTGATGTTTACGACTTTCAGACTATTTTATACTCATTGACACTAATGTGTTTTACAGAGTTTCCCTGAATGTATACATTATAAAAATAACACAGATCCCTAAGGATTCATGGTCATGATTAGTCACTGTGAGAATTAACTGGTAACTGAATAACATATCCAGAGTAGACAACTCAATTCAGACCAGATACTTGAGAGAAAAGCATTACCATTAATTTTCACTTTATGTCTGGGATCTGACAATTCCTCCATTTTCCCTACCAGTGTGGCACCTGGGGTTAGGGTTAGCTGAAAGTAACACCAGAGTAATATGGTTTATAGACTCCATATTCTTTATGGGGAAAAAATAATTTATTCCAACTAAGGGTATGATTTCAAGAGGGATTTTTTGGTGATATGAACAGGAAAGGAGACACAAAAATCCTAAAAAGCAGAAAGGCCCACCACTCAGATATCTGGTAATTTTAGAATGTTATCTCACTTGAAACACAGGACCTGGGCCGGAAAATGAAGGCACCACCAGGCAGCGCCCTCTCAATGAAAATGCTCTTGCCTGTGAGAAGCTAATGTTGGGACACACTACTGCATCCCTAAATGGTGGTGCAGACTGGGGTCACTCTGTTCACGGTTCATCATATTGCCACTCATACAGGTGTCACCACACACAACCATCAATATTACTTCTAAAGTCTCCCGCTTCCTGGTTCCAGAAGGACAAAGTTGCATCTTTTCTACAACCCAGGCTGTCCACAGGTAGATGTTTCTTTGCGTCCTGGTGTCGCAGGTTTCTTTCCTTTACTTACCCAGATTATCTGGAAAACATTCCTCCCCATTACTTCTTCTACCTCTGTGGATCAAAACCTTAATCTCCAACAAGCCCTTAGCAGCCTTAGAACAGAACGGAAGTTCCCCCTCCAGGAAATGTTGAAGGAAAGGTTGGAAGGGTCAGGAATGACACAGGAGAGGAAAAGGTCCTGTCAAATATCAAGCAAATTTAAGTCGGTCAAAACCACTTCAAGGCATTTCGCTTGCAGTCTCCTGCCTAGTTGGCCTTTCCAAACATGCAGACAGTGACGAGGTGAATCAACACCTGCCTTCGCATCCCCAGCCTCGAATGCGGGGTCCAGGATGACTTTTCTTGGAAACCTCAAATGCTACCTTCATTCATCACCCCTTCTGGAGACGTTGCACCCAAGCCCTTCCAAACTTTGGAAGCTAAGAATAGGGGTGGGGTTAGCTCAGAGAAGGTCGTGCGGAGGAAGAGGAGCCAAGGGTGTCTCTCCAGGGCCATCCCCTGACCGAGTCACCGGCAATCTCCTCCGGCTCCGGTCGATCCTCCCAGAGCCGCGGACCCGGGGCGCCTCGGAGGAAGCTGGACGCCAGCGGCCTCCCGAACCAGCCTCGGCCACGGCAGCGCCCGCGGTCGCCGCTCCTCTGCGGGATCCGGCCTGTCTGCCCCGAGGGAGCCGATCGGGCCTCCGCCTCCCCGCGGCCGGGCCCCGCCTCCAGCCCGCCGCTCCCGGGCCGCCGTCGGAGTCCTTACCCGCAGGACGTGGTAACCTTCCGTGCCTCCGCCTGGGATCTCGACGCTCTGCGAGGAGCCCATGGCGGCGGGCGATCGGTGTGGACGAGCCGGACTTCGCGCTGCTCCCCGCCCCCCGCGCACCGCCCGCTCCGCTCCTCCGCGTAGCACTTGGGACGTGGCACTCGCTGCCGCCGGAGAGCCGGGCCGCACTGCCCGCCGGGAGATAGTCCGGGCTGCTGAGACGCCGCAGACAGCGCCGCCTACTGGGAGCCACCGGGAGGGGCCTGCGAGCGCACGGGCGGGGGTGGGGCCTAGTTGTGCTCGCGAGAAAACAGAAATACTGTTCCTGCAGCTGGACACCTTGCTATGGGGCCCTGGGTGGGACAATCTTCATCCAGGCGCGTTCTCACTCACCCGGAAGAAGTGTCGCTTGGGTGCGGCTCCCCCTGGTGGCAAGGGTTACTGCAGGAAAGAAAGGAAAACAATGCAAATCTCTCAAGGAGCTCCTTATTTTCTTGGGGTACATGTCTTGTGCCAAATTGTACAGCTGAAGGTAATACACTATATATTACCCTCAGCTTTACACAGTATTATAAAGGGAAACAGTGCTATTATAAATCAGTGGTCCCAAAGAGTTACAGAGTCAGGGAGCACCCACCGCGTTCCTCTTCTTCTTTTTCTCCGAGGATCCGTCACAATCAGGCATGCACCAGGCTGGGAAGGACGATTGGATTTCCTTGGCTTTTCACCGTCTGCTGTTGCTGAAGTCTCCCTCGGAGGTAGTCCATCCTACCTCCTTAAGTAGTCAAGTTTGATTCATACTCTGTGGATCTACTCTGTTGGTCCTTTTGCCCCTTCTGTGTGTCATTATCCAATGGTCAATCTTACCATCACTAATGGTCTTATCTTTTTTCTGATGTTTTGCAATGTGAATTACATCCACAAAGTATTCTAGGCCCAAATGTTGGACATACTTCTATCACATCTTTAGTTAGAACCTCCACTTTACAGGAAATATAGAGGTTAGAGCAACAAGTAAATGAATCCCAAGAAAGGAGATAAATACAGGAGGTGGGCCTTTCTTCTGTTCATTAAGTCAGAATCATATGAAAGGGGGTATGCTGTATTAAAACAGACAGTAAAGACATAATTAAGACATGCAATGAAGGTCTTGCATTTGAGTCTTGCTACAGCATGGATCTTAAATTTCACCGAAGGCTCATGTACTAAAGGCGTGGTCACCAGCCTGTGGGTATTGGAAGGGATGGAACCTTTAAGAGGTAGTGGGTGGAAGTTGGGTCATCAGAGGCAAGCCCTTGAAGTTGTATTTGGACCCCTCCCCTTTCTTTCTCTCTTTGGTTTCCAGCTGCCATGAGGTGAGCATCTTTGTTTTGTCTGGTGCACCCAGCATGATGTTCTGCCTCCACACAGGCTGGAAAACAACTGACCAAACTGATCATGAACTGAAACCTCTGAAAATGTGAGCCAAAATAAGCCTTTCCTCCTTTAAGTTTATTTATCTCAGGTATTTGTTACAGTAGCAAAAAGCAGGGTAGCACAGGAATGCTTTGGAGAAATTAGCATATTAGCTGTAAGGACTTTTTTTACTTTGTCTTGAGATAGGTTCTTTCTTGAAGCCCTGGATTCAAGTGATCTTCCTCCCTTGGCCTTTCTGGTAGCTGGGACTATACATGGCATGACAGTGCCCAACTGGTAAAGAACATTTTGGGTCCGTTGGAGAAATTTGAATATGAACTGAGTATGAAAAGAGCAGCATTTGTTCACATTTTAAAAAAGTGGAAATTATTGAGTGAAAATATAAATCTGGTTACAGGACAGGAAAACATTTTCTTAAAATACATATTTGTGTATATCAAGGGATATGAACCAAGGGTTACAGCGATGATCTCTGGATGGTGACACAGATATTTTTTGTTTGTTTTTTTCTGGTTTTGTATTCTATGATGCTTATGGACTGCTTTTTTTTTTTTAAGATGGGGTGAGGAAGAGAAAGAAGGAGAATCTATTTATTTATTTTTTTCGTTTCTCCCATGTTAGCTGTCTATGTGGTGCTGGGGTTTAAACCTGGGTCCTCACACTTGCCAGGCAAGTGCTTTAACTGTTGAGCCACTCTCCAGCCCCTGGGCTGCCTTTTAATAACAAAAGTTTATTTAAACCTTAAAAATAAAAAAATCATTTCTCTCTTTTTTTTTTTTTTAAGAGAGAGGGACAGTGAGAGAGAGAGAGAGAAAAAAAAAAAGAGACAACCAATTTTATTTAGTTTTTCATATGGCTTTCGTTGCTCCAACACTTTGTTGTGTATATGGTGCTGGGGTTTGAACCCACATATTGTGTATGCCAGGCAAATGCCGTAACCGCCAAGCCACTTCTCCAGCCCCTGTTTTCCTGTCTTTGCTACAATAAGTCAATATCAGGTTTTTGGAAAGTCTAATAATTACAAAAATAAATAAATGAAACATTTAATTATTAGACTTTTAAAAATTAGGCTCTTTTTTTTTTAAAGAGCGAGGGAGAGAATCAATTTTATTTATTTTTCTATTTGGTCTTTGTTTCTCTGACACTTAGTCGCATTGTACTTGGTGCTGGGGTTTGAACCCAGGTCCTTGTGCATGCCAGGGAAGCGCTCCAACCACTGAGCTGCTGCTCCAGCCATAATTAGGCTTTTTAACCTCAGGGAGTACAGTGGCTCAGTGTTCCAAATACCTACTTATGTGCCTGACAGATAATTCAACAAATTAATGAATTTAATGTAAGAGAAAAAATATAACAACTAGATTTGATGATGTAGTCTTTTACTGCTTGGTAATTAGTAGTACTCTTTGTGATGATTTCATAAGCTATTGCTATGTTCAGTGGTCAAAATTTTTGAACCATTTTCCCCCCAGATGCCTGACACTAACTGTTGCTTGCAGAACCCAGGCAGTGGATCTTTTGTGGTCACGATCAAGTCCAGCCCTTTCTTAGAACTGTAGTTTCTGCTTCAGCTACATGAGGGACTATTTGCTATTGCCCCCAAAAGGCCATTTACTTTCTTACTCTCTTAACTTTACTCATGCTGATTCCAATGTCTTAGATGCTCTTTCATACAGTTTCTACTTAGAAAAATCCTAACTGTCCCTGAAGGCCCATCTCAAATGTTACTTCTTTAGCCATAAGTTCAGGATGACTTTCTTCTCATCCTGAGTTCCTGGAATAGTTAGTTCTTTCATTTCTGGTAACATCATCATCATCACAGGCCTGTCTGTCTTCCACCATTAATGGTCTGTTCAGTCAGGGTAAGAATCCTATCATGCCTCTTCATCTTCAGATCTCCAGTTTGTGTTTGGGAACATGGTAGTACGATTTAATGATTTGAATTGAATGTATCTAATGAATAGCTTCCAAGCTTTTTTCTCCCTTAGTTAACAAGTTACTTCTGTGGCTGCTATTTGTGCCTCATCAAAATGTGTATTATTTCTTTAGTGGAAATGGGTAGACAGTGTGTTTTAGGGCCCACTTGATTTGGAAATGAAAAAATGTGATAACCATTGCTCCAGTTCCTGGTGCCAATTGTCTTTTAGTTAGGGAATATGCTCAAACAGAGTGCAAAAAAATAAAATCCTAAGGATGTTGCCAAAGCTAGTATAAATAAATACAACATGATGGAGGGGGACACATGGGACATTATTGCCCAAGTCAGTCTCAATTGGAGTAGGCATCTGCTGCAGGCAAGTTGGCATTTTGAAACATCACAGGCAGCAGAAAAGCAAAGACCAGCAAAAGCAAATGTCTACAGGCTAAAAAAATCAAACCAGAAGCAATTTATTTTTCTGGAACAAGCATCTGTGTGTTCTATGAGTTTCATTAGTTCTGAGTTCTCATAAGTAAGTAGTTCATGATGAGGATCATTTTTATCACATTGACTTATACAGACTTATCTTTTTGCCTTCAGACTGACATCAAAAAGTTTGGCTCCTTCTGTATTTGGATGGCAATCCAATCACTGGGTAGGTCAGACAAGGGGTCCTCCTATGGCATGGCCCCTTCCTAACCTGGTTTGTTTTGCTGAGGAGTCATGCTATATGCTATGGAACTTCAACCATTGCTGACTGGGAAACCCATGATCTACAGGCAGCCAGCACCTTCACTGAATAGGAGGAGGCTTTTTAGGGAAAGTTCTATTCCCTAAAATAGGTGATAGTGATAGCCAGGCCAATCAGATTTTCTCTTGAGAGACTTGGAACTGGGAAATGCAGGAGTGAGTCAGTGTACATTTATTTGCATATTAGAATGTAAACTCTACAAGGGATGTTTTTTGCCTGTGAATCTACTACTGTATACTTAGTACTGACAAAGGACTGGCATAAAATAGTTGTTCAATAAATGGTTGTTGAGGGGCTGGGGTTGTAGCTCAGTGGTAGACTGCTTGTCTAGCACGTGGGAGACACTGGGTTAGATCCTCAGCACTGTATAAAAAGAAATAAAATAAAGGCATTGTGTGCCTCTACAACTAAAAATTTTTTAAAAAAATGGTTGCTGAGGGGCTGGAGTGGTGGCTCAGCGGTTTCAGTGCTTGCCTGGCAAGCATGAGGACCCAGGTTCAAACCCCAGCACCACGTACACAACTGAGTGTTGGAGCAATGAAGGCCATGTGAAAAACTAAATAAAGTTGTTTCTCTCTTTCTCTGTCTCTCTCTCTGTCCCTCTGTCTTTAAAAAAAAAAAAGGTTGCTGAGTGAATAAATGCTTGTGTTAATAGTCATGTTAGTAGCTCTAGAACAGCAGTTCTCTAGCTTGGGTATATATCAATAACACCATGGAGCTTTATAAAAATACCCAAGGTCCAGTGCTAATCTACTTCAACAAACCTGACTCCCAGTAGTATTCACTAGTTTCCAGGTGATTTTGATGATACACAGCTTGAGAACTTCCACACTAGAGCAATATCTAATAACCTGTGCTGTTTTGTGGGCAACCAGATAATCAAGGAGACTCTTTTCTTCTTCTTTCTTTTCTTTTCTTTTTTTTTTTTTTTTAAAGAGAGAAGGACAGAGAGAATCAGTTTTTTACTGAGTTTTTTCACATGGCTTTTGTTGCTCTGATGCTTAGTTGTGTATGTGGCTGCTGGGGTTTGAACCTGTGTACTTGCACATGCCGGGCAAGCGCTGTAACTGCCGAGCCACCTCTCCAACCCCTCAAGGAGACTCTTGAGCGGGAGAGATCCTCTCAGAAATCAAATGGCCACAAGGCCCAGATTGTTCTTTCATTTCTTTGATGTTCCTATCACTTTTGTTGTCAAAGTTTCTGTTTTAAATTAATTAATTAATTTGTTTATTGGTACCAGGGATTGAACCCATGGGTACTTAAACGCTGAGTCACATCCCCGTCTCTTTTTATTTTTTATTTTGAGACAGGGTCTTACTAAGTTGCTTAGGGCCTCGCTAGGTTGCTGAAGCTGGCTTTGAACTTGGCAATCCTCTTGCCTAAGGTTTTGGAGCCACTGGGATTACAGGCATACACCACCATACCTGGCTTCTATCTGTCTGTCTATCTATCTATTTATTTATTGGAACAGTGAGAGAGAGAGAGAGAGAGAGAGAGAATCAATTTTATTTAGTTTTTCATGTGGCTTTCATTGCTCCTACACTTCCACTTTGTTGTGTATGTGGTGGTGGGGTTTGAACTCAGGTACTTGTGTATGCCAGGCAAGTGCTGTAACCACTGAGCCACTGCTCCAGCCCCTCATTTATTTATTTTTAAACAAACTGTCTTGGAACAATTTTAGATTTACAGAAAAGTTGCAGATAGAACAGAGTTCCTACATGCTCTTCATGCATTCGCATTCTCTCCTTTCGTTAACATCTTTCCTCTAACGTGGTATGTTTGTCAAAACCAGGAAACTAATATTTGCACAACGTTAACAAAAATTCACTCAGATGTCGTAAGTCTTTCCACTTATTTTTTTTTTTCCATTCCAGGATTCAGTCCAGGATACTACATTATGATTATGTGCCACGTCTCCTTTGTCTTCTCGGGTTGGTGACAGTGTCTTGATCTTTCTTGTTTTTCAAGACAGTTTCAAAGTGCACTGTTCAGGTATTTTGAAGAATATGCTTCAGTTTAGGTGTGTCTACTGTTTTTCTCATGATTACACTGGGGTTATAGATTTTGGGGAATGCCCTGGGTGGGGGCATTTTCATCATGTCATATCAGGATTATGTGCTATTAAATACATGGTTTGTTAATGGTGTTTTTTTTTCTTTCTCAAGAAAGAGGGATGGTGAGAGAAAGAGAAATAGGGAATAATCAGTTTATTTAGTTTTTCACTTGGCTTTCGTTGCTCTGACACGTCATTGTGTATGTGGTGCTGGGGTTTGAACCTGTGTCCTTGCGCATGCCAGGCTAGCACCATAACTCTAGCCACCTACCAGTGTTATCTTTGATCACTTATTTAAGTGCTGTCTGCTTTGATAGTAAAGTTACTTTTTTCCTAAGTAAGCAAATCACAGGAGGAGATGGGATGTGTCTGAGAGAAGGGTATTAAGCTCCATCTCCTAGAGAGGAATTATTACATAAATAAATGGGAATTCTTGGTAAGGAATTTTACCCCTTTCCAATTTATTTACTTATTAAGTCATTTATTCATATTAGTTTGGACACATGTATGTTTATTTTATGCTTTTGGTTAATATTATGTTACTCATTGTTAGTAGGAATGCAAAAATGATAACTTTTTTTGTTCAAATTGTACCTGTGTCCCATAATAAATCACTTCTTCTTCCTTTAACCCTGGCAACCACTAAACATTTTTTGACCCCTGTAGTGTTTGCCTTTTCCAGAATGTCACAATATAAAGCATTGGGTCTGGTTTCTTTCACTTAGGAAAATGTACTGAAGATTCATGTAGTATTTTTGTTACTGAATAGTATTCCATTTCATGAATGTCATGCTTTGTTTTCTGTTCACCTGTTGAAGGATATGATGGCTGGTTTTTGGCAATTATCAATAAAGCTGCTATAAATAATCATGTCATTTGTTTTGTGTGGACATGAACTTTCATTCACCTGAGTAAATCCCTAGAGTAGATCTGTTGGATTGTGTGGTTAAGTTTATGTTTAATTTTATAAGCAATTGCCAAACTATCTGTCAAAGTGACTGTACTGTTTTGCATTCTCGCCATCAATAAGTTAACATTCGTATTTGAAATTGTCAGTGTTTTGGATTTTAACCGTTCTATTAGGTGTGTAATGATATCTAATTAAGATTTTAATTTCCATTTCCCTGATGAAAGATGCTCTTGAACAGCCTTTGTATGCTTAGATGCCATCCATATATCTTCCTTGTTGCTGTCTTTGTCCAGATCTTTTGCTCATTTTTAAATTAAATTATTTAGTTTTGTATTGTTAAGTTTTAAGGGTTTTGTCTATGTTTTGGATATTAATCCTAAACAGATATGACTTACAACATTTTCCACCAGTTTTCAGCTTTTTGTTTTTCATTTTCTTAATGGTATCAATCACAGAGCACCAGTTTTGAGTTTTGATAAAGTCCAATTTTCCATTTTTTTCATGGGGTTTCACTTTTAGTATTGCAATTAAAAAATTATCACCAAACCCAATACTTTCTCCTAAGTTTTCTTCTAATGAGTCTAGTTTTACATTCTGTAATTAGGTCTATGATTCATTTTGAATTCATGTTTGTATAAGGAGTGAGATATGTGTTGAGACCCATTTCTTTTACATATGGACATACAATTGTCTCACCACTGTGGATTGAAAGATTATCCTTTCTCCATGAATTGTCTTCACAACTTTGTCAAAGTGAATCTCTACAGCTGGATGAAATCTTATCAGCAAACAAACTCAATACCAAGGCCCAAATTAAACATACGCTTGCATTTCTTCGACGTGTCTATCATCTTTATCAGTATGTGTGTGTGTGTGTGTGTGTGTGTGTGTGTGTTTTGTTTATTTGCTGGTACTGGGGATTGAACCCAGGGATGCTTAACCACTGAGCCACATTACCAACCCTTTTTATTGTTTTATTTTGAGACAGGGTCTGAGTTGCTGAGGCTGGCTTTGAACTAGTGAACTTCCTGCCTCATCTTCCTGAGCTGCTAGGATTACAGGTGTGTGCCACCGTGCCAGCAGCGTGTGCATGTGTATGTATATATATATATATATTTTTTTTTTTTAAAGAGAAAGGGGTAAAGAGAGAGAGAGAGAGAGAGAGAGAGAGAGAGGATACGAATCAATTTGATTTAGTTTTTCATGTGGCTTTTGTTGCTACGAGACCTCATTATGTATGTGGTGCTGGGGTTTGAACTCGTGTACTCATGCATGCCGGGCAAACACCGTATCTGCTGAGCCATTGCTCCAGCCCCAGCACATTTATTTTTACCTGAAACTTTTGTTACTCAATGTAACCTGTGTTTTTGCAGAAAAAAGAATCTGCCTAACAGTCTTCCCAGGACTGCCTCTTCCAACTGCCTCCTAGCAACTGAGTTCTTTTAGCAACTTTTGCAGGTGCCTGATTTTAGGCAGAGTGCTCATGTTGATTATTACCTGTGGGTCCTTTGAAGATGAAAGGTCCTGGTAGAGCCCAGTAATTAGTGCAGTAGAACTCTGATGACTTTTGATACCCACCTCACTTGCTTGGTGAACTCTTTTTATATTTTCCTTGATGTTGTAGAGAGATGGAAACCCATATGCTGTACTAAATTTACTTTCTCAGAATATGGAAGAAGTTAGTGGAGTTTCTACATGGTTTGGGCAACAGAGAGGAGCTTATCTTGCCATCTCAGGCAATTTATTTCTACTTGGCACTTGTTCTGTATCATGGGACAATGTCAAGCGTGCAGCTAAAGCACACTGTGTATAGTGATATTAAGAGATGATTGCTGTCGAAAGGTCACACTGTGTCAAGAGGCTTTCAGGGACTTACAAAGGGCTTGCTAACACATTATTCCTCACTTCTCCTGGATATTACCCCAAGGAGATTGCTCTATTTCATGTTAAGATAAGTTCTTTTTCCCTGTGACACTATTGACAAATGATTTTTACTTGGAGGACATACACCTGGGACATATTTAAGATTATGTAAAATTCTCAGTTTGGTTACTGTAATTCAAATCCTTTCCTAAGAAAGCATATTAAAATGTAACTAGGTGGTATTGTTACAGGAAAACTTCATGTTTTTTGTTTGTTTCTTTGTTTTTTAAGAGAGAGAGGGACAATGAGAAAGAATCAATTTTTCTTTAGTTTTTCATTGCTCCAACACTTCACTGTGTATGTGGTGCTGAGGTTCAAACCCACATCCTTGTACATGCCAGGCAAGTGCCGTAATTGCTGAGCCACCACTCCAGCCCTACAGGAAAACTTTGAACCTGCTCTAATGTGGTTAAAAAGTCATTTGCAATGTTGATGCATTATTAGTAGTATTATATTACTGATATAACAGGGTTCACGAGCTCATATGTCCATAGAGGGAAGGAAATGGGCTGAGTATGAGAGAAGTGGAAGTAATGTGGCCTTGGGGAACAGGACATTTTAACCCCTTCTATGTGGGCTAGTGGCTCATCTCTGCCTGACTGAAAACATTTGGGGTCCAGTATTACCAAATTTGATTTTCAAGAGATACTATAAACAGTGTTCTCTTATGAAATCAACCAATTTTATTTTATTTAATGCTAATTATCAATTAACATTTTTTTGTGAAAGCAGAAAAAGAATTTTAATCAACATGGTCATATTGGGAATATAAAGTGAGATCTAGCATCTTAGTCCTGCCTTCAGAACTTTAAGCTTTTTTAAAAATTTTTAAAATTTTGTAAGGAGTTGAGTAGTTGTACGATCATAAACGCATATCAAGGATCAACAGGATATGCATTTAATCCTAACCCATAGTTACCCCACATTGCCCACACTCAGTCTCTTGATCCTTCTATATTACACACCTATAGCAAACATAAATTTCCATATACATATATGTATAAGATTGTGAATTTTCCAGAGTTAAATGATTGCATAAATATTATTTAGCTTCTGGGGGAGGGGTTAAAGATTATGCTACATTGTTGATTGTCTCCCTAGATCCTTCCCTATCTTCCTTCCTCCCATTCTCCACCTTTCCCCTTTCTCCTCCCCCCATATGTCTATGGTTCCTGTAGATTATGTGTTGCTATGCTCTTGGTGGGTCCAGTACATGAGTGTGACTACCTTTCACCTAAGCCTGGGTTAGACCTAGCCTCCATAAATGAGGGGAAACATTTGACCCTTCACTCTGGGTTTGGCTAACTTTGCTCAGCATGATTTCTTCCGTTACCATCCATTTACCTGCAAAGGCCTCAATATCATTGCTTCTTTAACATCTTTTTTTTTTCTTTTTTTCTTTTTAAAGAGAGAAGGATAGTGAGAGAGAGAGAAACGGAGAAAATCAAATTTTATTGAATTTTTCACATGTCTTTCATTGCTCTGACATTTGGTTGTGTACGTGGGTGCTGGGGTTTGAACCCATGTACTCGCGCATGCAGGGCAAGTGCCGTAACCACCAGGCCACCGCTCCAGCCCCAACATCTTTCTTAAAATAACACTTTATGTGCCAAAATAATGAAGACTAAACAAATATGTCTTAAAGATGTATTTACAGGGAAGTATTCATAGGTACTCTGTGATCTCTGTTGTAGACAATATACAAATCTATGTGCCAATAAGAGTTAGTTTACCTCCACAAATAGACTAACAGTATCCTAGCCTAGTTAGAGCACACTGGCATTTATGATGTGGTGTCAAATATCTTTTTTTTTTTTTTTTAAGAAAGGACACCATCTAATGTCTGTTAGATCATTAGATCAGGGATTATATTGGTTTGGGTATATGAGCCTTGATTAAGATTCATGTAAAGCAGGCACTGAGAAAGGCACCAACATCATTGGTTAAACTCTGTAAAACAGGCATTGAAACTAAGCACTAAAGTCATTGGTTAAAATCTATGTAAAACAGGTAGCAACTCTTTTCCTAGTTCCCATCTGTGTCCACCCCCATTTCTTTGTTTTCCTCTGGGTCAAAGGAATTGCTCCCACAGATGAGCCTCATGGTCTTTTGCATATGACTGCCCTGAGCATATCTGTCAATCACTCTCTACTGGCTAGCTTCTAGGTGTGGTTGAATGGGGCCCATGGTCCTGACTACCTAAGCCATTTTACTATCTCTCTTAAACTATCTCATTCCCCACTCTGAAGAATTATCCCTAACTTTCGTTAAGGAAAAGGGTGATGACAAGGGAAAGGGGCAATGACCATTCTGGCTACTTCTGGCTGAAAAGGGGGTTTTGAAAATGGACCTTTCCCAGAAGCCTATCTAAAAGGGTCCCAGTAGAAGCAGGGCTTGGTTGTGGATTCCATGTGTAATGGCATTTTGCTTGTCAGGGCAGCTTAGACATCCATGGTGACAGGTGGCAGGTGGCAGGTGACTGGACAAGGCATTCATCCATCAGGCAGAGAACATGTTAAGAGGATAAACAATACAGCAAAGTATTAGTTTTGTAAACAGCACAAAAACAATCAGTATTTGCCATTCCCTGAAAAGCATGAAGACAGTGACTTTAAATCTTGAGTGGGGGCCATTTATGACTTTAACAAAGTTTTAATAAACTTAGGTATCTGTAAGATCAGACACGAGTGACCAAAAAGGAGTCAGACCTAAAAGCAGCTGAGGAAAGCTTTTACTGGGAATTGGCTCTCGGGCAAGGTTCACTGGCCTGCCAAAGTGAGGTTGGGCCAGGGAAGTCACATGGGCCCTGCCTAGGCAGCGACTTTATAGTCTGGGTTGGACAGGGGAAGTTTGGGGGTCTTGTAACCCTCAGGGACTGGCTGGTAACTCCATCGGTCATCAAGAGATTTCGAGACACCATTGGGGTTTATCTTTTAGCGCCTGATTGGTTGTTCCTTTGTGCATGCGGGCTGCCTGATGCCCTGCCCCTATCCAGCAGCCTGAAACTGACATAACAGTGTCCCTGAGCCATCTGATTCTGTAAAACAGTTTACTTCTGTCTGGTAGAGATATTTCCTTTGGCAGTGTGACCTCCCAGTTTTATTTATTTTTGAGAGAACTAATAAGCACACACCTCAAGTAACGTTTAAAAAGAGCCATTGTTTCTCCTAGATGTCCATGTAGGACTGAGCTTTGGTTATACTCTCCTGCCAGGAGTTTAAGACCAACTTGATCAAAATTGATCTTGTTCCTATTTTTTGCTAAAAGTCAGCTGGGATTTTCCAGGGTCATTCTTGAGGAACTTGTGAAAAGCCTCTCAGCTCTTCTACCAGTTGTGCCATCTGCCAGGATAGATCAGGGTCTTGCTGACCATATGTGGCTTCACTTGGAAGAGTCTAGGACATTGCCCTTCAATGATCATCCTCTTTGCAGAATGTCCACTGGTTGGCTTTCTATTCTCTAGGTCACTTGATCCCCCTGATCGAGAGGTCATGTTATCCAGAGTTATCAAGCATGTAGAAATTCTGTTGTCCCCTGAGTTTTGGCTGACCAAACAGGACAAGGGCCAAAATATTGACTATTTTCTTAACCCTTTAACTACCTTAACTTGGTCTTTTTGATTTGGTGTTAAACATCCAGCAGGCCAGTTTCACCAGTTTTAAAGTAGGAGTACTGGGTTTTAACTTTAATGCTACAGTTTTATAGTAACCCCTGTTGTTTAATAATAGTAGTAGAACTCAGCATTAGATCTTATCAGTCCTGTAGGTGATGGCATGTCTTAACTCAGGTTTTTCTGTTAGAAGTAGTACTTCTGCAAAACATTAACAGGCAGAAGTTAAAGGAAAATGCAGAAACAGGATTAGTGATCACCAAAGACTGATATATAAATGCAACTCATTAATGATATAGCCTTTATGCTTTCAAAGCAAACAAATGTAAGTCAGGTTTAAAATGAACAATGTTTAAAAGACAGTGCTTTGTTAACTTGTCTTCCTTAAGCTATGTAACACATAGACAAGAATTTGAAGAATTTGAAGATTTAGTTCTCAGAAGTACATGTATCTTTAGTGATGCTTGTCTAGAATCTCAATAATGATGTCCTGAAATAACAGTTGCTTATTTAACCAGTTTTAGAACTGTCATTTAAGACTTTAAAACAGGTATAGTTTCCATCAAATATCTTTTTGATCCTATGGCAAGGATTTTTATTCTCATGGTTTTAGGTGGAGCAAAGAGAAAGGTTGTGATTTGCCTAAATTCTATCAACTGGCATGTGACAGAACCAGAAGTGGTACCAAAGTCTTTGACCCTATTCCAGAACTCTTCCCCACTACACTAATAATTAAATCAACAATAGAAGCTTCCATTTATTAATGACCACCATAACTATCTTTCTTAGTAGTTTGTATGTATTATTTCTAATCATCAAAACAACTTTGTTAATATCAGGTAGGTAGTATTAACTTCATTTTTTCAGATTGAGACCCAGAGAGGTTAAGTAACTTTTCCCAAGAATCCACAACTCAATGACCAAATCAGAGTTGAAATCCCAGGTCCATAGGTCCTTAAGTTCATGCTATTTGTCTATTCCTCCCCTGCCTCTCCCTGGAACAGAAAAGGAATTGGAAGGTTATGACCACGTTTACCCCTCACCTCTCCTGCCAAGCCCAGGAGGAAGAATCCAGCCCGGGGGAAGAGGATACTGAGGCAGCTTGTAGGTTTTGTCTTGTTTTCACAGTCCCCTGTGGATTGGACGGAAGTAGGGACTTAATTAGCATTCTTAAAATTCCTGAGCTGCTTGCAGAGACCTCTTTGATTAAAAAGTGCAGAGGTTTCAGTCAGAAAATATTAACGGTAATATTGCTATAATGGTGTTTCTGCGAAATTGTGAAAAAAAATCCACAAATCTGATCAAGCCTTCAAAAGTCACTACGTGTTTTCAGTAAGCATAGTATATACTGAGGAGCATGTTAAACACCGCCATGGGGACTCAACAAGGAAAATACAGCCCAAACAGCCTGATTCGTTTAGCAATAAGATGCAAAGAAAAGAAAAGGGAAGGGGAGCCTGTAGGTTAAAAGACAAATAAACAATCAAGACTTGAGAGGCGTAGCAACAAATATAAGATGCGGCTCTTTTTTTCTCATATTTTTTTATTGGTGCATTATAGTTGTACGTATTGATTTTTTGTTCAAGATGTAGCTCTTTTATTTTTATTGGCTCTTTTTGATGTACATGACTATAGAATATGCAATGACATAAATATAAAAGCATGAAGTGTAACTTGTTCTAATTTGGTCCTCAGTATTACCCTCTTTTCCTCCCACCCCCTGTCCTTTCTTAGATAGGCATGACAATTAAATATACAATGACATGGTTATGAAAGCATGGAGTATAATTTGTTCTAATTCAGTCCTCAGCATTTCCCCTCCCCTCCAAGATGTGGCTCTTGATTTGCAAAAACTAATTTTAAAAACAGGAGGTAATCCTGGGAGTTTGAGCAATGACTAGATAATTAATGATATTGAAGAATTATAAAATTTTTAATGTTAGGGCTTTGAGCTTTTCAGTTATCATTTGTCTTTTTCCTTTGTGTCATTGTCAATATTTTTGGATCTTATTACTTTAAAACAGAACTTTTGTCAGTTTTTGAGAATACATACATTTGGAGTAAGATCCAACAGATATAAAAGCATGAACAGTAAAAAAATAAGTCTCCCTCTTGTCATTGTGACTGGGTGGCACAATTTCCCATACTGGAGGCAACCAATGTTTATCCCATTAGAGTCAGTGGATGTAATTTTTATTTTATTTACTCATTTATTTATTTTTGTGCTTAGAATTGAACATAGGCCCAATGTATATTAGGCGAACTCTCTAACATTGTGTTTATTGGCTTACTTTCGTGGT
>PVKS010023540.1:0-32261 GCA_004027875.1 Aplodontia rufa
GCTGTAGCAAAGTATGCATCTTAATTTACTGACATCAGTAATGAAGACAAAGAAGTATTAAACTTTCTCCTCACACATTCACAAACACCCACGCAAGCGCACACAGTGTTATATTTTTGAAAACTAAAGAGTAGTTTATCCCAGAGATTACTAATTTTTTTAATGTTATCATCTTTTTTTAAAGAGAGAGTGCAAATGAGAGAAAGAGAGAGCAAGAGAGTAAATTTTTATTTAGTTTTTCATGTGGCGTCCATTGCGCAGACACTTAGTTATGTATGTGGTGCTGGGGTTTGAACTCATGTACTTCCACATGCTGGGCAAGCACCATAACTGCCGAGCCACCGCTCCAGCCCCTTTAATGATATAATCTTATGGTCTGATTATCAATTGATCGTCATGTAAATTACATGGTGCACATTTACAATTAAATAATTTTTTTTTTGCTAAAGGAGCAATTACCCTGAGATCCTTTAAGTAATGAGTATCCTATTAAGATATGATATGGTTAATTAAATTAAAATCCATAAACAGATACACAGTATAAAACATACCTGCTTCAGTCTTGTTAAGTGAATATTCACTGCAGCAAACATAGAAACAAACAAACAAAAAACACTTTATTCTCAGGCATAAAGTCTGGTGTCAGTCAAATGTGTTTCCCAAGCTTCTTTTCTAGAGCATTCTGATGACTCCAAATGCTTACTCTTTTGAGTATTACTCTTTCAATCCCCATGGTCACTGCCTGAGGGGATGAAAAATTAGAGGAGAAGCATATTTTTTCTTAAAAGCCTCCACCAGAAATGAGATGCACCAAGTTCATTTACATTTCATTGGGTATAACTAGTCACATGGCCCTGCATAACTGTAAAGGGTTCTGGGAAGCATAGTATTCTGTTTTCTCAGGAAGGAAAGAATAACCACACAGGAAAAGCTACCAGAGTACCTTTTGCAAATATTGAAATAACATTTCCTTTTTAAAATACCAATTTTCCCACTGATTTCTCTATCTTATAATAATTCAACATTGAAGCATTTGCTTCCTCTTTTCAGTGTGAAATAAAAGGTTATTTGACAAGCTTCACGCTTTTACATTTTTCTACAAATTATATGTTTTAGACATAATAGCAATGCTTCAAAACACAGTTTGGTACACGTCAGTAATAGCTCTTAATGACTCAGAAAGAATATAATAATCTACAATGATCAAAACTAATCTGCCATAAAGAGTACAGAAATATCAAATGACTTACTTTGTAGAAACAAATCCGAATTAATTGCCTCATTTGTTACATCATATATTATACACTTTAACACTGCCATGACTGTATAGACATCTAACTTCTCAGAGAAATTTAGAGAAGCATTATCAAATAAACACATTTTGCCTCATTGTGAAAGGAAGTAACGTATCTAATGATGCAACTCCTAATTCTCCATGGGTTATATTATTATTCACCAATTACTAATTGAGTTATGGTATCCTGGGCATAATTTTAAAAAATAAAGATTTCCACTATGTTTCACTTCATATAAACAACAAACAACAAAAAAACACATACATCTTTTTACCATATAAAATTTTTATTGGTGCATATTAATTGTACAGAATGGTGTGGCTGAAAGAGGTGTCATTGGGGGTATGCCTTTGGGGTATATGTGTTGCCCCTAGTGAATGAAGTGCTCTCTCTCTCTCTCTCTCCTCTGCCACATTCTTCCACTCTGATATTCTGCCTCACTTCAGACCCAGATTATGGAGCCATCTATTTACGGACTAAAGACCTCTGAAATCATGACCCCCAAATAAGCGTTTCCTCCTATACAATTGGTCTTGTCAGATTTTTTGGTCATAGTGATGAAAAAGTTGACTAAAGCATTCATCTTGTAATTATTTGATTATATTTCATTTTTCTACTATAATACATTAGTTATGTCAATGGAAGAAAAATCTGTATTTATTTGCTGTTACATCTCAGATACCCAGCATAGTACCAGCCATATAACAGGCATTCAATGTGTATTTAAAATGAAAAATTAAATGAGTCCATGAGTTACAGAAAGTCATACAACTCTAAACACTAAAAACTGAATGGTAAGTAATTTTAACATGTTACAGCTATAAATAACAAGATTTTTAAGAACAAAAATAGTGGATGGAGTTCTGGCTTAGTGGTTACGATACCTGCCTGGCATTCGTGACTATGCAAGTTCAAACCCCAGCACCACGTTCACAAGGAAGAGTGTGAGCAATGAAAAACTAAATAAAATTTATTCTCTTTCTCTCGCTCTCTCTCTCACTGTCCTTCTCTCTTAAAAAAAAAAAAGTGCTATATTAGTCAAAACTTCCCAGAAGAAGAAAACTAAATGAATATATGTGGATTTATTATATTGGCTTCCATAATCAGAGAATAATCCCACAATGACCATCTGTAGGAAGTCAGGGAAAACAGTAGCTGCTCAGTCCAAGCATCTGGATGCCTCAGAACAAGGGGGCCAAAATGATGCAGCCCCAGTCCAAGGCTGAAGGCCTGAAAGTCCCCTAGAGAGCCACTGGTAAAAGACTGTATTCAAAATCTAAAATATCTGGAGTCCGATGTCCACTAGCAGCAACAGTAGCAGAAAAATACCCCCACTCAAACAAAGATCATCAAACACACCCATGAATTTTCCCTTTCTTCTGTCCATTAGTGCCATCCTGGCCCTCTAGTCAGTTGAATGGTGCCACCCACATTCAGGACAGGTCCTCCCCAATCAGTTCAACTACCCACCTGTCAATCTTCTCCGGAAACTCTCCCATAGACTCACCCAGAAGCCTGATATATCAGTTTTCTAGGAGTCCCCTGGTCCAATTAAGCTGACAACCAACATTAAACTTTATCACTGAACTTTTTTTTAATTTCACAAAGGTAAAATTCACTTAGTGAGTAATTGAAATTAATTGCATAAAAGAACAAAATTACTATCATCAGCATCATCTTGAATTTTCTGAGTAGTAAAGTACACTCAACAAAGCAGCACATTTTCATCAATACCAACAAACTGTTATGAACTGAATCAGTTCTAACCCAAAAAGACAATGAGATTTTTTTTCAGGTATCTTAGAAGGCAGTCAACATTGATTATATTTTTATAATAAATAGAAATGCATTAAGCTGCTTGGTATGGTAAAAAGAAAAACTACATGATAGGCAAAGATTTAAAAATTATTTTCAATTCTGCTTCTAATTAGTAGATTTCCACTGAGAACATTTCTTCTGATCAGTTTATAAGATAGAATAATTCATAATTAAACATCCTGCCATGTACAAATAAAATATCTTTTTTTCTTTATTTTTGCCAATTCTGGAATTTCACTGAGAGTCTTGACCCTCTGGGCTCTACTAGATCTGCTGCTTGGAAATTGCCTAATGCTACTAATGGCTTACGTACATCATGGCAAGTGGTAGAACATTTCAGAGAATATGCTTTTTGTTTTGTTGCTAATTTTCGGAGTTCAATCATATTATGTAAGATCATGGGGAATGGTTCCACTGCCCAAAATAAGGCTTTTCATTCTTCCTGTCTTAAATAAGAGTTTTAAAAAATAAATTCTATTTGGGAATTTCCAGTCAAGACAACACTGTAAATTCACCCTTGAATGTTCTGCCCACCACAGATATATTGCAAGGCTAGAAAAACATAAAAACTCTTTTTTAAACAGCCATGCTCAAATAGAAGACAAGTGTGTCTATTTGCCAGCAACTGAAAAGAAAAAAGTTAAAAGCCATGGCCTGCCAGACTTGAGGTCTGGAAACACATTGAAACACTCTAGAGTTCTGATTGTTTGGGGCAATGGCAAGGATCAGGAGGCAGTGTTCCTTGCTGTAACTGAAGACTAGATACAGTTTTGGAAAGTCATAGAATGAAAGCAATCAAATACATCAGATCCTGGGCCAGGATGCCCTCTTACTCAGTGATTTGATTTGTTTTGTATCTTCTATCACCTTGGCTTAGAATCCCTAGTTCCCAATTCAGGATTGAATAATGTTCTTCTGGGAAACCTAGACAACTCTAGACCTTCTAAAAAGACAAATAATGAAATTAAAATTTAGAAGATAAACTGATATAAAAAGGCATTTGGAAATGACTTTAAATATTTATCATCTTCCAAGGCAAATCATGGAACAATATCCATGAAATAGAGCAAAAAAATAAAATAAAATAAAATAAAAAATTAAAGCTGGCATAACTGAAGAGGAATCAGATTAAGATTATATTACAAATCTTCAATTTAAAGGTATCTATTTGAGCCTGATGCAGTGGTGCATGCCTGTGAGCCCAGTGGCTGAGGCTGAGGCAGGACGATGGCAAATTCAAAGCCAGACTCAGCAATTTATCAAGGCCCTAGACAATGTAGTAAGACTCTGTCTCAAACAAAAAAACAATAACAACAACAAAAAAAAGGGCTGAAGTGGTGGCTTGGTGGTTTCAGAGCTTGCCTGGCTTGCTCGAAGACATGGGTTTGAACCCCAGCACCAAGTACATATTGAAGTGTGGGAGCAATGGAAGTCACATGAAAAACTAAATGAAGTTTATTCTCTCTTTCTCTCTCTCTCTCACTGTCCCTCTCTGTCTCTTCAAAAAAAAAAAATTTAAAAGTGTTGGGGATGTGGCTCAATGGAAAAATGCCTCTAAGGTAAATCCTCAGTACAAACAAACAAAAAAGATATTTATTTGAAAAACTTAAATAAATGAAAAGAGAATTAATAAATCGGACCTACATTTCTTACAAAGTTTAAATGGTTGAAAATGATATACTTCCCCTACTTCTTGCGTTAGTTTTTTGAGACCAGAGCTTTACATACATTCATATAACAAATGTTTACTGAATTCTTAGTTTTCTTAGCTTTGTTTGATTACTTCAAAATGAACTTTTCTTTTCTAACCAGCTTCTCATTGCCCCGTGTGTTAACAAAAGGCAAAACCTGGAGACATATTTGATTTCAATAAATAATCTTATTAAAATACAGGTATCAACATATATATTTTTATGGTTTCATTATGTTGTTTCACAGTTCACAATTATGTTGTATTTCTCAAACTGTATTGAGAGATCTCTTAATTTTTATTCAAAATTTCTATATTTAAGGAAAGTTTGAATTGATTACACCCAAATGAACTCATCTATTTCCCAGATATCTTATTTTTTTATTTTATTCAGGAATAAAATACCACTTGTCTTACCAAAGTCTAATTCTTACAAAGACAAGGATTTGGTCTGTATTGTCCAAGTACCTAGAAGAGTGCTTGATTTACAGTAAGCTCAATAAACATGTCTTGAAAATTAAATGATTGCAAAAGAATATTTTGGTTTTTGAACATAACAAAATCAAGATCACTGGTATTATTACTATAAATTCCATTATATTAGTCTAAATCCCACAAGAGTTTCTCCTTCTGAATACTTTAATCCACATATCATCAAAAAATGTTTTGGCAGTTGAAACTGTCCCAAGTCGACTTCAGTAAGATGGATTTAGCATAAGGAGAACAGAGGTTTGCCTAGAGCCCAAAGACATAAAACATAAATTTTTTTCTGGAGAGCCATACTCAATCACAAAATAAACACACTGACCAGAAGCAAAAGAGAAACAAATTTAAAGTGGAGCCTTCCAGGACATGCAGGGACGGCGTATTTCACCCCTCGCATTGTCACCATTAGTGTATTTCCTTCCTTCTCTCTTCCTGCACTCCAGCTTTCTCAGCGCCTCAGATGTCACGGTGGAAAACAGTCCTTCACAATTTGTGACCTCATAGTCAAGGTTTCAGACAGGCTAAAACTAGAAAAGCAGAGTAACATGACCCAAATTACTGTGGAGAGGCTCATTGTCCCAGCTGGTGTACATATCCACACATAAGCAGCGCTGGCCAGAGAGGCTGAAGCCTAGCACATCATCCTGAGAATTTATGGATAGATGTTCAGATGTCTTAGTCACAAAGATCTGCTGGGGAAAAATGAAGGTTAAAGATCTCCCAGCAGGGTCAGAGGTTTTCTAGTAAAGAAGGATAAAGGAAATGACCAATTAAATTGCTACTAATTCAGTCCCATGCTGTGGAGAATTTTTCCTCTGACAAGACCTTGGAGTGAACATTTCTCATGCAAGGTAGGCATCAGGGCAGGTGGGAAAGACATTTTTCAGTATTTGTATTTGGTTGCTTTTATTACAGATAGTTCTAGATCTCTATGGGTACATGTGTGAATATGGATACGTCTACACAACTGCAGCACATTGAGAATGAAAGATGCACAAATATGTAGATCCAAAAAGTATAAAAATAACTCTAAAATGACATCAAACATATGCTTTAAACATTAAAGTAATTAAATTTTATTTCAATTTAACAGAGAAACAGGAGGAATTTTCAATCTTTTTCTATAAGTATTCCATGACAAAATAGTATGGAATTCTACAACATTCCTCTGAGTTTCAAAGGAAGAGAATATTTGAAGTACTTAGATTACACCAACCAAAGCATTTTTTAAATTAAATTGTTGTACAATCACATATACATATATAGTAACAATACAATATGCATTTGATATTAAACCATAGTTATCCCCACATTGCCGATACCTGTGTCTTGATTCTTCTGTGTTATGCCCCTATAATAGATAAAAATGTCCATATATATATGTCCATATATATATGTCTATATATATACACACATGAATATAAATGTATATACATAAATATATACATATATACATGATTGTAAATTTTCAAGAATTAAATGATTGCATAAGTATTATTTGATTTCTCAGGGGAGCAATGAATATGCTACATTGCTGATTGTTTCCCTAGATCCTTCCCTATCCTCCCTCCCTCTTCCATCTCCCATATCTTTCCTCCTCCATCCCTATGGTTGCCCTAGATTATGTGTTAGTATGCCCTTGGTGGGATCAAAACATGAGTTTGACTACCTTTCTCCCAAGCCTGGGTCTTTTGCTAGCCTCCATAAATGAGGGAAAACATTCAACCCTTGACTCTCTGGGTTTGGCCCACTTCACTCAGCAAGGTTTCAAACAATATTCAAACAATACTGTTGTTTCTAATACCTAAGTAGAACACCATATCTTTTGGATTCATTCATCCAGTGAGGGGCATCTGGATCAATACTATAATTTCGCTATTGTAAATTGAGTTGCTATGAACTTTGATTTTGCTATGTTGCTATAATGTGCTGATTCTAACCCCTCTGGGAAAATACCCAGAAGAGAAACAGCTGGTTTGTACGATGGAGCCAACCCCGTTTTTTGTTTTTGTTTTTTGTTTTGTTTTGTTTTAGAGAGGGATAGTGAAAGAGAGAGAAAGAGAGAATAAATTTTATTTAATTTTTCATGTGGCTTTTTTTGCTCTAACACTTCCTTGTGTATATGATGCTGGGGTTCAAACCTGCATCCTTGTGCATGCCAGGTAAGCACCATAACCTATGGGCCACCGCTTCAGACCCAATCTTAATTTCTTGAGGAGTCTTCTTTCCAGAATGGCTGTACCAATCTGCAGTTCCACCAATAGTGTGCTAGTGTTCCTATCTCCCCACAATTCTCGAGTATTTGTTACTGTTTGCATTCTTCATCTTTGCCGGTCTGACTGGAGTGAAGTGAAATCTTAATGTAGTTTTGATTTACATTTCTCTGATTATTAATGATTTAGAACACTTCCTCATATATTCATTGTCTTGCTCAATGTCCTCTGTTGAGAAGTTTCTGTTTTGATCTCTGGCTCATTTATTGATTGGATTGTTTGTGGTTTTTTGCTATTGAGTTTTTTTGAGTTCTTCGTAAATTTTACATATTATTCCCCTGACAGAGGAATCACAGGCCATGATTATCTCCCATTCTACAGCTTCTCTCTTGACAGTTTTGACCAGTTGTTTAGCTGAGCAAAAGGTGTTTAGTTTAATTGCATTTCACTCATAAATTCTTGATTTTAATTCTTTTGATTTGGGAATCTTGTTGAGAAAGTCATGGCCTACTCCCATATACTGTAGTGTTGCTCCTAATTTTTCTTCAAGCAGTTGCATGGTAGCTGGTTTAATTCCCAGTTCCTTGATCCAATTTGATTCTGTTTTTTTGCAAGTTGAGAGAGAAAAAATCTAATTTCAACTTCTGCAAATGCCTGTCAAGTTTGTCCAGGACCATTTGTTGAATAGGCTGTCTCTCCTCCATGTTATATTTTGAACTCTCTTGTCAAAGATCAGATGTTTAAAGATTTTTTTGTTTTTCTCAGAGTTTTCTATTCTATTTCAATGGTCTCCCTTCCTATTTTGATACCAGTAGCATGCTGTTTTTGTTACTACAGCTCTATAGCATAGTTTTTAGATCTGGTATTGCAAAATCACATGTTTCATCTTTCTTGCTTAGTAATGTTTTGTCTATTCTGGGTTTCTTGTTGTTCCAAATGAATTGGAGAATTGCTTTTTATATATCTGTAAAGAATGGCATTGGAATCTTGGGGATTGCATTGAATCTGTATAGCACTTTTGACAGATGGCCTTTTTAATTATATTAATTCTGCCTAACCAAGAACATGGAAAATCCTGCCTTCTTCTCAGGTCTTCTTCAATTTCTATCTGCAATTTTCAATAATTTTTTGTTGTAGAGGTCTTTTACTTCCCTTGTTAGATTAGTTCCCAAGTATTTTATTCTTTTTGAGGATATTCTGAATGGGACCGATATCCTGATTTCTTCTTCTGCCTTATTATTTTTAGTGTGTAGAAAAGATATCGGTTTATAGGTGTTGATTTTGTAGCCTGTTACTTTGCTAAATCTGTTTATAAGCTCAAGTAGTTTTCTGTTAGGGATTTTTGGATCTTCCAGATATAGGATCATGTTATGAGCAAAAAGGGATGGATGGATTGACTTCCTCTCCAGAAATTCTATTCTTATCCATTTGATTTCCTTATCTTGCCTGATTGCTCCAGCTAGTATTTTGAGGACTATATTGAGTAAAAGTGGTGAGAGTTGCTTTGTCTTGTTCCTGAGTTTGCTGGAAATGCTTTCAACTTTTCTCTGTTTATTATTATACTTGCTGTGGGTTTGGCATATATGGCCTTTACAAAGTTAAGATAAATCGTTTGATCCCTATCATCTCTAGAATTTTGAGCATAAATGGGTCCTGGATTTTATCAAAAGCCTTTTTTGCATCAATTGAGATGATTTTTGTCATTAATTTCAAGTGATGAATCACATTTTTTATTTATGTATGTTGAACCAGGCTTGCATACCTTGAATGAAGCCCACTTGATTGTGGTGAATTATCTTCTTCATGTGTTTTTGAATGCAGTTTGCTAGAACTTTATTAAAGTTTTTTGAGCCTATGTTCATCAGGCATATTGGTGTATAGTTTCTTTCTTTTTTCTTTCTTTTTTTTTTTGATGTGTCTTTGTTGGGTTTTGCCATCAGAATTATGGTTGCCTTGTTAAAAAGTATTTGGCAGAGTTCTTTCATTTTCAGTTTCTTGGAATAGCTTAATAAGGAGAAATTTAGCTGCCCCTATAGGTGTGGTAAATCTTAGCAGGAATCTGTCAGGTCCTGGGCTTTTCTCCTTTGGAAGACATTTAATTGCTATATGGATTTCAGTGCCTGTTATTGGTCTGCTTCAGATTTCAGTATCATCCTATATCAATTTGGGGATGTTGCATGTGTCTAGAAATTTGTGCATGTCTTCAAGATTATCTAATTTAGAGTAATATAGATTTTTCAAAATAAGTTCTGATAATCCATTTGATTTCCATAGGTCAGTGGTGATCACTTCCTTTTAATTGATGATTTTGTTGATTTGCTTCAATTCTCTCCTTCCTTCAGTGCAATTAGCTAGGGATCTGCCAATTTTATTTATTTTTTTCAAAGAACAAGCTCTTTGTTTCATTGATTCTTTTTATTGGTTTTGCTTACAATTTCATTAATTTCAGCTCTGATCTTGATTATTTCCTGTCTTCTACTGGCTTTAGGCTTAGATGGTTCTTTCATTTATACATATTTAAGGTGGATCATAATCTTATTTATTCAAGATATCTTCTGGTGTTTAATGTAGACACTCAATGCTATAAATTTTCCCTTTAAGCATGCTTTCATACTGTCCCAAAGGTTTCAATATGTTGTGTCTTCATTCTCATTCTCTTCCAAGATTTTCTTTGTTTTTGTTTTTGTTTTTGTTCAGGGCTGAGGACCAAACTCGGGGCCTTGCGCGTGCTAGGCAAGTGCTCTGCCACTGAGCTAAATCCCCAACCCCTTCCAAGAATTTCTTAATTTCTGTTCTCATGTCTTCTTGGATCCAGTCTTCATTTAATAGGGTATCATTTAATCTCCATGCATATGTGTATTTTCTGTAAGATATTTGTTGTTAATTGCTGGGTTCATGGCATCATGGTCTGATAGGATACATGAGATAATATTTACTTTTTTATATTTGCTGAGATTTCCTTTGTGAGATAGAATATGATCTATTTTGGAGAAGGATCCATGCACTGCTAAGACGAAGTTATACTCAGCTAATTTGGGGTGGAATATTCTATAGATATCAGTTAAGTCCATTTGATTTATGGAGATGTTTGGACTAGAGACCTCTTTATTGTTGTCTTGCTTTGAAGATCTGTCTACTGGTAATAGAGGAGTAATAAAGTCTCCCAGTATTATCATGCTGAGGTCCATAGTGGTTTTATGTCATGGAGTAATTTTTTCTCCTGGTTGGGAGTGTTGGTGTTTGAGAGTATGCATTTACTATGGTTATATCTTCATGTTGTGTTATTCCTTTTACTAGGATGTAGTGGGCTTCTTTATCTATTCTGACTAATATATGTTTGAAATCTACCTTGTCTGATATAAATATTGCAACTCCAGCTTGCTTTCTTTGACCATATACCTGGTAGATTTTTTCCCCTCCTTTCACTCTCAATCTGTGGATGTCATTGGCTGTAAGTTAGGTCTCCTATAAGAAGCATATTGTTGGATTTTGTTTTTTGATCCAATCCACTAATATCTGCCTTTTGATTGGTGCATTGAGTCCATTCACATTCAGTGTTAGGGAAGTTATGTGGTTGTGGTTCATATTTGTTGAGTTTTATTAGTGTGTTCTGTGCTTTTTTGGTTTTTATTGATAACATGCACTTTTTTGTATTTCCTCTTTCTCTGGGATTTGAGGAGAGTTTGTTTGTTCCATATGGAGTTTATCTTTGAGGATTCTTTGTAATGCTTATTTTGTGTTCATGAATGCTGCTAGTTTGATCTTATCATGAAATATTCTTATTTCCCCATCAAATTTGAAGCTGAGTTTTACTGTGTATAGTATTCTCAGCTGCAGATTGTGGTCATTCAGATACTGAAAAGTCTCCTTTCAAGACATTCTCACTTCTAATGTCTGCACTGAAAAGTCAGAGGTGATCCTTATTCATTTGCCTCTGAATGCAATTTTGTGTTTCTCTCTTGCCACTTTTTAACATTCTTGATTTCCCTGTTATGCATTTTTAATATGATGTGTCTCAGTGAACTTCTAATTTGATTGCTCAATTGGGTGTCCTGTACAGTTCCTGGATGAGCATTTCTGATTCTATTCTGATATGGGAAAATTTTTCTTTATTTCGTTGAATATGTTCTTTATACCATTTGTTTGTTTCAATTTCTTCCTGTATCGCAATTTCTCTTAGATTACTTCTTATTGCATCCCAGACCCCTTGAAAATTCTGTTCATATTCTGTGAGGTTTTTTCTTTTTTGTCATCTGTGCACTCAAGGTTACTCAGCCTATCTTTGTTGTGAGAAAGTCTTTCTTCCAGAACTGAGGTTCTGTTTTCTATAGAGTCTAGCCTATTATTAAATTCTTCCATCATTATTCTGATATGATTTACTGAAGATTTTAGCACTGTTACTTCCTTTTTCAGTTTGATGATTTCTTTGATAACAGCATTTTTCATCTCTTGACTGTTCTCACTTAGTCCCTTAGTTAAATCTTCTTTCAGTTAAGTGTTCATTTTAGTAATCAGATCATTGATAATTATTTCTAGGTTTTCATCCCGCTCCCTGTCTATGTGTTCTGTGGTTGTGGAGTTGTGGACTTGAGGTGAATTTTTTCTACTTCTATTCCTCATTTTTTATAATCTTCTTCTGGATCTTTGAATTGAGTTTCCCTGTGGTGGATGTAGGCAGGTCTTCAGGTGATTCTTCCTTGGTCAGATACCACCCTCTGATGACCACCTTTCAGAAAGTTGCCATACCTTATGGTTCTAGGCTCCAGAGCACCAATCTGGAATCTGTTGGTGATACAGGGATTGAAGAAATGCAGCAGCAAGGGTGCATTGCTTGGTCCTAAGTCTTGTGACGGGCTGGAAAGGGCTTCCTTAATGCCACAATGTAACCTATGATCCTTGGCAGTGGCTATAGGCCCAATATATCTGAATCTGGCAGGTATGGGATGAGTCTTGGTGGTTGAGGACTGTGGTAGAGGGATTCCAGGACACAGGTGTTAAGCACATGCCTGTAGGCCCTGGATCCCAGTTTTGGATCTGTGTGTGGCAGCTGCATGGGTCAGGTTCACCAATCATAGCATTTTAAAACTATATCTCCAATTCAAAAAACCTTTGTCTTTGATGAAAGTACTAATTGGTATTCTTAAATTTCTGCCCATTTTACCTCCCTCTTCTTTTACATCTTTGATACTTGTATTATTTTAACCTAGTCTGTGTAAGTGACAAGCATTAGATACTCTCATTTGCTATTATAATCCCTTTCTTTATTGGTTATATGTTTTAGTGGATTAAATACTTACCTAAAGCACTCGGCCACCGCTGCTCCATTGTTGAATTCTTTCTTTTGATATAATTCATGTTTGGCTGGAGTTCAGTTCTTTAAAAAATTCCTTTTTTTTCCATATGGCCTTGCTTCCACGTTCTTTTCATCTTTAGCAAAGTCTCTCTGGGGCTTTTACTTTCGAAATATGACTTGAACTGGTACAACAAACTTACACTAGACTTTTCATCCCTCAGTACTTTGTAGATGATTCACCATTGAATGTTACTATTTGGGGGGAAATGAAATTACCTGAATACATTTCTATTATAAGTATACTTATTATTTGTCTAGACAACTGAAGAATTTGTTTTCCATACTTTCAGTTCAATAACTTACCTGTGGTTTGTATAGTTCCATGTCAACTAGTTTTTGTATATCAAATCTTTTCAATTGATCAATCTTGTCTTCTCTTCATTTTGGAGAAATTTTTATCAGTAGTATCTTTGAAAACTTTTTTCCTATTTCATTTGTTGTACTCTCTGCTTCAATCATTTGTTTCTTATCTACACTGGATTGTCTTTTTCTCCACTGCTGGAACATGACATATTATATCCAATAGCTCATTTAATCCCCTTAGCATTTTTTTCTGTACTCAGTGTGATTGCTATGTGTACTTTAAACTGAAATATCACCAGATTCTACATCAAAAATACTAGAGAAATTTACACTGCTGGTCCCCAAATTGGGCTTTGAATAGATTGGTAGAGTTATAACCCTCTCCTCACTTGCGCAAAATTATTTGCTTCCTGGGAGAAGGAAAACCTACATTTAATAAAATGAATAAAATTTTCCAAGTTCTTCTATTCATTGTCAAATTTGGGAATCACTGGCTTTTACCACCCTCACTCTGAAATGAATCTTGCACCCTCAGAGGCATGGACCTTCACTACAATTCCCTTATGTGACACTCACATGTACAGATGCTGTTGCATGTACATATGTGTGTTCAGAGCCAGCCAGGATGACACTCTCAAACATAGGCAGGTCAGTTGAATCAACTCTAATGAAGACAATACAGCATCACAGCTAGAGCATTCCCATGGACACTGTGGCCATTTGAGAGGAAGAATAAGAGATGTTCTCAAAATATGGGAAAAGTCCAAAATCAGATGGTGGAAAGCACCAGAAAAAAATTATCCTCTTCATAATTTTGTTTGGGCCACATTTTCTAGTCATCATGGTTATTTATTAGTACCATGAACTGAAATAATAGAGATGTCAGGGTTATTATCTTTTACTGCTTTAATAAAATATTTATCCAAAATTTCTAAATAAAGTAGAGGCCTAGGGAAATATATCATACCAGTCTTTTAAATTGTTCAAAAATTTAAAGCTTTCAAAGAGAATTTTTTCCAGGTCCTTTAAGCTATAGTATTTATATTCACATATGAAAGAGGTCAGAGACAGGCAGGGAGGAAGTCAGGGGACCCCAGACTTGCTTGGCCAGCATTTCCTATTCTGATCCTGAGATTAGGCTCATTTTGTGTTTGTATCTCACCTTTCAGGGAACTTGCTTTTCTCGTTCTTTGATTGTGCTTAATTGTATAATTCATGTTATTTTGCTGGGGTTGTAAGTATGACCTGTTCATATCAATCCCCAACAGATTATCATTTGAAGCTTCTGAGTCATTCTGCCCTGGAAAATGCACCACAACCGTCTGAAAGCTCTCATGAGAAAGTTTAGAAAATGTCTGGTCCTCAGATTATTCATTGAGTCAATATTTTGTGGCTTTCCTGAGGTACAATTCTACTTCAAAACAAGTTTTATGAATTTTATATTAACCACAGTTATCATTGTTCTCAAGAAGAATTCCACCTTTGACTCAAAGACTCCTCATTCATCCATCTGACAGTTCTCATCATTTTAAAATTTTTCTTTGACTCATCATCTTGATTCCTATAGTTTTGGTGTCACTCAAGCAACTGCTACTTGCTGCACTGAACCAGGTACCCTGGGAGATGCGGAGCGAAGTAGAGACCTAATTAAAATCAAAGTTATGCTGCTTGCTGACTGTGAAATGCTGAGCAAGTCTGAGATTCACTGAATCTTAGTTTTCTCATGTGAACAAAGAACTATAAAGATAATGAAGATGTTGATAATGATGATTCCCCCTACCACTATAGAACTTATGGTGCATTTATGCTGATTACAAAGTGGTATCCTCTCTTCATTACATTCTGTAACCATCTCATAAATCTGCAATAGCCTTATTTTGTTAAAACAAGTCACTATACAGTAACCTGATGAAAAATAAATGCTATAAATGCATAAGTCTACAATGTCTATGTTGAGATAAGATGATGGGGGTGAAGTGTTCAATATGAGACATATGTTGAACACTCAAAAAATGTTAACTCTTATAATCATAACTTGTAGTCTTTTTTTCTATACCAAGAATACCAGCGAGACATTCAGAGAATATATGTGGCTTCTTATGTATTTTAATATTTTTCCTTTCTTTAAGTTATGATCCCTATGAATTTATTGCTTTTTAGATGACCCTATAACTTCACTGCCTTCTGCAATATTCTATCAAAACCAAATGGAAAATGTTAGAGTGAAACATAGATTATTAGTTATATATCAAAGATGCAGATCACATCATCTAAATTCTGGCCAGGGAAGACAGCTTGGGTGGTAGCATTCAGCTTTGATGGAAATTCCAAGTATAAGGCGGTAAGGTAGGGTGTGAAAACCCCAGACTGAATGTCAGATAGACATAGGTGATAACAACCATATAAAATAGTTATTATCATTATCTTCATCATTGTTATTATCACTCCTACTTTACATACAATAAAAATGAGGTTCAGGAATTTGGTCACAAGCACCTGGCCTACAACTAACAGATATAGAATTCAAACTCAGGGTTATTTTAGTTCCAGGATTTTGCTCTTAGTCAGTGCTCTTTCCTCCTCAATCAAGAGATGTCAAAGCTCAGAGGCTAGGCCTAAGATAATAGTCAAGGGCATAAGAAGACCTATTGGAAAGATTCATAGACACTAAAAGCATCTGGACTTGAAGACAGGTGACAGAATAGGAAAGCTCAGTCCTGATTTCCAGTTTGTAGCCTAGGATGATTATGAAGGTAAAACAAAAATCATGCAATTGTTGTGTCAACAAAGGTAAGGGGGAAATAGCTTCAGGGAGGCAGCAGTAGATGCAGAAAAGAGATTAACCAAGGAACTGAAAGGATTCTGATCATGGACAAGAAAAGAACCAGTGTGAGGGACCCAACTAAAAAGGGAAGGCACAAATTGGAAATTGCCTAAACTCACTTGATTTTGTGGTCTCTCTAATAGGTTTAATATTTGGCTAGGGGGTTTTTACAAGTTTTAAGAGTAAAATGTTGAGATTCAAGATGATGCATTAAGTGCCAGGCCATGCCTAAATAGTGCATGTCTAAGTAGGGCATTAAATTGCTCTAAAATAGAATTGATATACTGAATAGTGTAATAGGGAGGGTGAATGGGAACATTAAGGCCTCCCAAAATCTCCATGAGTTTAGCAATCATAAGAAGTTCAACTCATGTGTGGAATATAGGGATTTAAAATTCCAGACAGAGAAATGCTAGCCAGCAATAAAAGCTCAGGTCCGATTTTATCAGTCAGTGAATTATGTGAAGAATGAAATTTTATAAGATAAAGAAAGTTGTGTTACATTTTCATTATGAATGTTGAACTTTGTCAAGCTTTAGTCCACACTTCTGCTCAAGATGACCAAGAGTTAGAGCCCACTTTCCACAGAACACTCTTGTCTACAGATGAATGATAGCTCCAAAAGAGAGGCACAGAGATAGAATAATCCTAGGAGTAAAATGTTCTATAAGAAAAAGCAGAAATAAGTATTTGAAGCAGCAATATGATTGTGGAAAGTGCGTACAGTATCTCCAAACTTTGGTTTGTGAGATATAGGATGAAAAGTGGCCTTTGCTTCAGCAGATTAAAAGAGATCAATCATTTAACAGAATAGAAAAGTTTTACTTTAGCTGAGAAGGAATGAAGCAGTCTAGAAGGGGTGAGGAATTTAAGACTATCTTTTTAGAGATGAAACCATACTTATGGGAAACCACTGTTGGAAAAGGCTAGGAGAAAGAGGACAGGGCAACAATGGAATGAAAGGAGGATGGCAAGAGAACTTAAGTGGCTGAATTCATAGGAGCCAGCTGAGAGTTCAAAGATGAAAAGGTAGATGAAGTTTCTTGTCTTAAATTTCCTAATTGGTAAAGTTGTTTGGGTACCAGATACATTAGAAAATACCAGGTCCTATGGTCCTTGTTGCTGCCTCAGGCATCCTTGGGCGTGGGCAGGGCAATCTGGACCGGCCGGATTGCCCCCTGGGAGCTGATCAGAAGGATGAGTGCCGCGGCCAAAACCCGGATCCCTCCTCCCTGGAGATCCCTTCCCTCTCGGCCAGGGAAATGAGTTAGCCACAGACAGTGGATGGCAGCTCAAAAGTCCTGTATTTCCAAGGCACATGGATTTTTATAGGGAGGGGAGACAGCCAAGGAACGAATGGTGAAGCAGCAGACTGCCTTATCCCAGCCAATGAGGGACTGCTATGTTGGTGTTGTCAGCTATCACCAACTGGAAGGTACAGAAAGAAAGAGGAAGCAGCCCTCAGGCACGCACTCATTTTTGCTCAGAGCGTGCGAAACATGAAAGAGGAAGAGGAGAGGAAGAAGTGTCATGGTGTCCGGCGCAGCGTTTGTCTTTTGCACAGTGCCCAACAATTCCCCCTTTTTATTTTATTTGAAGGCTCCCAGGATCTGTCTTAGGTTGTGGAATGCGATAACCTTCTTTACCCATCATGGGGATGGGCAACAGCATGGTTGCTTCCCTTCTTAGGTTAGTAAGGCATCCAGTCCATCTTACCCATCATTGATTCAAGGACTCATGTCTCCTTCAACACATGAAACCATACTTGGCGGGGGGGGGGGGGATCTTGCCCTTGCTGCTGCGCCAGCAGGATTTGTTGCATTGTATGATTTTTAGTCTGTCACTGTTGTCATCGGCAGAGTGATAAATGAGAAAAATTATACCTAAGCTTAACACTCTAATCCAGGCAGCAATGCCAGACCAATTTTTAACAGGTTAAGGGCTTTTGACATCCAAGTAGCCAAGTCAGATAAAGACATAGGTGGAATTCGGATCTCATTTAGAGCCTTAATTTCTCTAATTAACAAAGTGGTTAAATTCCTAAATTTGTTGTTCCAAGGGCCCCTCACCATCTCACTTAGTTGAGACATACATGTAGACAGATTGTGCATGGTATAAGAAACAGGTGTTACACAAATATCTTTGAACAGTGGGGAACAAGACATAAGTGAAATATCATATAGCAATTCTAATTCTTGCATTAAGTTAGTTTTTTGGTTTAATAGCATTATGCCTGCTTGCAAATGTTCATTAATTTGCTATTGAGTACTTAGGGAAGTAGCAGTTTGCTCAGCCAATTTATTCACCACTGTCCCTGTGGCCACTGAATGGTGCATAGCCAGTCCCGCAGCAGCAGCAGCCTCAGTTGCAGCCATAATGGCTGTCATAACAGCCACTGTAAATCTGAAGTCCCTTCAGGTTCTATATAGCTGAATATTCTGGGCATTCACCTTCACTTCCACTGGAACAGGAATCATTGCAGGGACACGGACGAGGGAGGAGTCAGGAAATCCCTCCTAGCAGGAACAAAGCCCAGTACGAATGCACCTCTCCCATCAGAAGCACAAAGCTGATGCACAAGGTGTTCTGGAATTCACTGGGGACCATCATTCTCCTGTGGGAAAACACAAACGCTACCTCAATCCTAGATTAAGACCGGGTCGGGTCCATGCCATTGATTATCAATGGGATCCCTCCACATGACTTGTGCATAGGGTCAGTCACTAGGATGTCAATGGCATTCAGCTGTGGTATTATTGTTAACATCCAAAGTTAAAAATTAAGAATAAAAAGGATATGATTAAGTAGGTCCCATGGGGCAGTATACTCACCCTTTTTATTTTTAAGTAGATAATTTTTGATGGTGAGATGTGCACGATCAACAATGTTTTGACCCTTTTTAAAATCTGTATTTTGATATAATCCTTATGAAACTTTTAATGTTCCCAATCACTTTAAACCTTTTGTAGTCTTTACATATAGAATTACACCTGTTAGAATTTTAGGTCTTAACAACCTTGCTTTCTTTTAGTGAAGACCCAGATCAAAGCCATCTTAAATTATCTTTTTAGTTTTTAATCTGTAAAAGCACATTTAATAAACCCAAATGTATGTTACCTTATAGAACTTATAAGAACACACTTAATAAACCCAAGTGTCACCTTATAGAAACTAAATCAAGATAACTCGAATTTACTTAGCAGTTAATGTTTTAATTTTTTTGACTTTGTAAATTTATCAGATGTTTCCTCTAACAAACATATTTATGGAGATTAATTCCATTTATGTTAAATCTAATTTACACCTTTTTTATTGTTAACTTAGGTTATCCATGAAACCTCAGGATATTACATAAATATAAATCATCTTCTTCCACTGAGGAAAAATACTAGAAGTACTGAATGAAACACTCTGAACATTTATAAAACATTCTATGGTTGACCACCTAGAAAACAAATATGTGAGCTAGTACTCTTAAATACATCTTTACTCTTATGTCTAAATGAGTTAGATTGAACCTCTTTTTAAATGTCACGTGAATTAAAAGTCATTTGGATCCATTTTTTTTCTCCTTTTTTAAATCTAATTTATGAGCGCTCATCTATAAGCCAATTTGGTACCATATTGAACCCACATATAACATACATGTACACAAACACACAGGACAGGTGCGCACACACACACACACAAAAATCAACAGGAAATATATTTTAGAACCTTGTAATAATTGACCTTTTGAATAAAGACAGCAATAAAAACCATAATTTAAAAAAATTTTTGTTAGATATGACTGATTGAAAAATATCTGTAAGTATATAAAATAGGTGAATTCACCTGTAAAATTGAGCTCAAGTTCTAAAAAATGAAATGGCCGTATTTATTGTAGTAAAAGAGCAAGCATAACATCTTTAGCATCAGAATTAGAGTTAGCCCAGGTATTGAAGGAATGAGAGCAGGCGAAATCCTCAGGAAGTTGTTTTTAAAGAATAAAGAAAACCTATATGGGATCTTTCCAATTTCCTTTTTGTGTCCAAATGAAGAGAAAAGAAGAGAAAACTCCTTAGGAATTAGTGATTTTTGGTATTTTTGAGTCTATCCTATCAGTTTTTTAAAGTTGAGTCCCTATTACATTTTTTCCAAAGTACAAGAATGTAGGCCACTTAAGCATATCTAAAGGCTAGAAACTTGGAGCAGTTGGCCTTTCCCTTAGGTCTCACAGCCTCTTGAATTTAAAATTAGCATTTTAATCTCTCTCTCTCTTTTTTTTTTTCTGGTCTCAAACCGGTTTAGGCATTAGCTCATGTAATTTGCATTGTAAAAGATGGCTAACTAGCTGGTGTATCCTTTTCTTTTACAAAGGAGCTAAGTTGCAAAATGATAGAACGAGGGTTTTTCTTGGGCATTTCTGGGTTATGTAGGCTAGTGGTGAACCTAGCATAACATGAGAATGAAGCTCCTGTCTGAATTAGTGGACGTCCTTTAAAATTAAGCGAAGGGAGGGAAAAGGCAAACTTTTCCATATCTTCTGGGTGGAGGGGAATGGAAAAGAAATAATAGGGACTTGAACTTGTGACCTGTAATGCACACCAGGCAACCTCTGAACCATCGATTCAGTCCCCCAGGCTCCCAGGGATACCATGTGGCTGGGCAGTTGTCCCCAGGGTTAGAGGTGGATGTGGTATGCGGTGAGGGTGGGAGAGAAGGGGACCCACCTTTAGCAGGCCATAGGGCCAAGCCAAAAGGAGAAAATGCTCCGAGGTGGAGGACATCCCCAGATTGGACTTGAGCTTCCCTAAGGAGTTGATCAACTTGGTCTCATGTGTCCCAATCAAATAAGTTACTTTCAGGTAGCCAGGGGGCCACCCTAATAAATATGGCCCATGTGGCTTTTGCCTGACCATCAGTAAGCTCCAACCCTCTGCTCTTAAGGAGAATTCTTGGAGGGGGGGACGAGGAGTACCACAAAAAGATCAGAGAAATAAGGGCTCCTACAGCAAAGAGAAGTCCAAACATCGGAGTTCAAAAGTGTTGAGGTGATTTAGAAAATTCACCTTCAGTAGACATAAGGAGAGATTAAAAGGAAAGATGGTGGGGCCCTAAGACCAGGGCGGTAGGTGTACTCACCCAAATCAGAATTTACTCAATGTCTTCTTGGCGGGCAATGTCTTGTCGGCGGAGGCGTGAGCAACTGCTCACACGGGGCACCAATTGTCACTGCCTCAGGCATCCCTGGGCCCAATCCAGACTGGCCAGATTGCCCCCCGGGAGCTGATCAGAAGGATGAGTGCCGCGGCCAAAACCTGGATCCCTCCTCGCTGGAGATCCCTTCCCTCTCGGCCAGGGAAATGAGTTAGCCACAGACAGCAGATGGCAGCTCAAAAGTCCTTTATTTCCAAGGCACATGGATTTTTATAGGGAGGGGAGACAGCAAGGAACGAATGGTGAAGCGGCAGACTGGCTTATCCCAGCCAATGAGGGACTGCTCTGTTGGTGTTGTCAGCTATCACCAACCAGAGGGTACAGAAAGAAAGAGGACGCAGCCCTCAGGCCCGCACTCTTTTTTGCTCAGAGCGTGCGAAACATGAAAGAGGAAGAGGAGAGGAAGAAGTGTAATGGTGTCCGGCGCAGTGTTTGTCTTTTGCACAGTGCCCAACAGGTCCTAATTTTCTGCAGGCATTTCCTCACTACCATTTGAGACACTGTGCAGATTCCTGGAAATGGCTAACCCATTTTGAAAATTGAAATACAGCTTCTGGTGCTCCCAGCCACATTACATAATGCCCAGTTACTTACGACCTCAAATTTGGGTCAGAGAACTGGTCCCTTGAACACCAGCTCAAATTTTGGAGTACTTTTGTTCCATCACTCAATTTTTTTCTCTCTCACAGGGTTGCCCTTAGGAGTAAATAAATTAACATACATGAAAGACTGGGCAGTCTGTATATTAAGATCAGCTTCTAAAAGTCAACTAATTCCTCTTGCCTTGTGAGCATCAGATATGATGGACAGATAGCCAGGCTTGCTATTTCCCTGGTGTTTCATGGGCACCCATTTGGCTTTTCTTGGACAACAATCACTGTCTGTTTCTCAATCATCCTTACTGGTAGAAAGTCTTACTTTTAGGCAGCTGTCAACAAACTGCTCCAGATCATTCTCCACCCTCCATTCACTGAGCACACTTGGTGATTGACTCTCATGCTGGCTTCCCTTCCAGGAATCAGAGGCCAAAGGCTGTCATTGCCACCTGGCATTCACTACAGGAGTCAGCTTCTACATTCATGTCTCATCAGAAAAGAGCAATTCAGGGTTCAGAGAAGCCACTTAGAGTGCAGGTAAGCTGATTCTATTTCAGGGAACATCGTGTGCCTATCCTAGTTTTATGTTGCAGAGACTGTGGGTGCAGTTCCCAGAGCTTGTACACTGGAAGCACAACATTGTGTTCACATGGGGTAACAAATTCTTTGTGTCTTTTTCACTTCACAGATGCCTGTCATATTTTCCTATATCAAACAAAGGAAAATAAAAATGCATTTATATTGAGAAACTTCCTCTTATGAACTGAGCTACATTTACTGCACCACAATTCATACGTTGAAGATTTTTTTAATATATAAATATTGTTCTAGGTATGGTGTCATATGCCTGTAATCCCAGCAACTCGGGGGCTGAGGAGAAAGATTATGTTTGAGAACCTCCTCAGCAATTTAGTGATATCCTGCTTCAAAATAAAAAATAAAGTGGTTGGGAAGGAAACACAGTGGTAAACATTCCCTGAGCTCAATTCCCAGTACCAAAAAGAATAAAATAAATATTTTACAAAATAAAAATTATGTATGTATAAGGTGTACTACGACATGGTGAATGGCACACACACACACAGTGAAATGATTACTGTGGTCAAGATAACTATTCATCTCCTCACAGGGATATCATTGCCTGTGTGTGTGTGTGCGTGCGCGTGCGCATGCGTGTGGTGACTGCACTCAGAATCTACTGTCTTAGCAACTTTGCACATACAATACAATATTATGAACTATAGTCACCATGGTGTATATTAGATGTCTAGTTACCCATCATCTCTAACTGTAACCTTCATAAAACTCTCATTTCCCCCATTTCCCCTGCCCTGGTATCCATGTTCTACTCTCTGCTTCATGCACTCAATATTTTTATATTTCACATGTAAGTGAGTCATAAAGTACTTATTTTTCTATGTCTGGCTTATTTCTCTAGGTATAAAATCCTCCTGATTCATCCATGTTATTGCAATGATAGAATCTTTTTCTATTTTAAATCTGTATAATACCTGAAGGAAATGGAATTAGTACTTTGAAAAGACACATTTGCACATATACCATTGCAAAACTGTTGACATTAATAGAGAAATGGAAATGATATAAATGTCTATGAATGGAAGAATGAATGGAGATACACACACAAACACACACACACACACACACACACACACTCACATACACCAGTATATGGTGAAGTCTTAAACCCTCAATAGCCCAGAATGTGAGCTGTTTTGGAAATACAGTAGTTATAAACTAGTGACATAAGATAAGGTCATACTGAAAAAGGATGAACCCCTGATCCAATATGACTAAACTCTTTACAAAAGGATAAAATTTAGATGCTGACAAACATGCAAGGAAAACACCATGTGAACGTTAATTTAGTGAGGGGATTGATGTTTCTACATGCCAAAGTACACCAAAGACCACTATCAATTCACCAGAAGCTAGGAGAGAGGCATGGAATGAATTCTTCTTTACAGCCTCCAGAAGTAAGTATTGCTGTCAACATCCTGATCTAAGATTTTTAACTTCCAGAGTGACAAGTTTCTATCATTTAAATAACTCAGCTTGTGGTACATTTGTACAGTAGCCCTAGCAAACTAATACAATTCTCTGTGTCCACACACCCCCAACCCAAAAATCACTGGCAATAAAATGAAATAATAACAAACCAGGGGATTTCAGGACTTCAAAAACCATGTTATTATTGCTCATCACTGTGCTTCTTAGCACCTAGAATCATGCATGATATATAAAAGGTAGTCAATACTATTTTTTCAGTTAATGTTTAAATTTATTCAGTAATGTGTGCCAGCTACAATATACATATTATTTTTAACTTTCTTAACAATAGTTCAAGTCATCCACTTGTACCCTAATTTTTGTAATAGTAGAAACAATGATTCAGAAAAAAACAATGTATGAGACAGAATGAGTTCCAGCTTTTGAGTCATACACTCACTCTCTGATTGAATTTTGTCCCTGTCATTCAGTTATGGCATGGCTTTGAACAATCAACTTAACCTGTGTGAGCCTTGTTGACTTCATCTGTAAAACAAAGATGACAATACAATATACTTCAAAGGATAATCATAAAGATTGAATAAGGCATCATATAAAAAGTTACAAGGAACTATCATAGATACTCAACAACAACAACAAAAAATTTAGTCTTATTACTCCAGGTCACACACGTTAGGCAGATGAGCAAAACCAAAGGTCTGATCTATTAACTCCATGCCTGAATCATTCCTTTTAGTCCAAGCCACAAGGCTGGATGCATACTGTCAGATAGTCAACCACTACAAATTAAAATTCCATTTATATTAATAAGGACTTAAGCTGTCCACCTCCCTTCTGAGAAGACATCAAATGGTTGCATACATTGTGTTTTGAAGAAGCAAACTCCAGCCTGGGAGAGAAAGAAGTGGAAGATGAAATGAAAATCAGAAGCTGGATCAGAATGAAATGACTATTGTCTTATGTTTGGCAAAATGTAATGAATGAATTCCTCATGTCCACAGAGTTTCATGTCTGTGAGGAAAGGCTAAACCAAAATTACAGAGCCTCCAATCTTCTCTACAGTTTTGTTCCAAGCCACTCTCAAAAGGAATGATGAAGTTTCTGAATATCTGTGTTTCTTCCTACCATCAAATAAGCAATAATTTTCAACTTATCTTATTTACTTTTATGCCAATGAAAAAAAATGCTTAAACACTTCAGCCATCAGCCATCACCCAGTATCCTTCTCCCTTATTGCCAAGCAGTTTTTCATGAAGATGACTGAAACAAATTTTCCATTCTTGGATGCAAATGAATATAGACTGAGATAGACATGGGTCACATTCAAGCTCAGCTGGACAGGAGAATACAGTTTGGTTTACTGTTTAAATCAAGTAAACCATTGAAATCCAAATCACATATTGAATTAATTCTCCTTAAAATTTTAAGCAAATGCACACTTAAGGAGGCTCAATGAACAGATGAACTATATAATCAAGTCTTACTTATTATCCAAGGAGGGTGTATCAAATTAGCACATGCAACAATTCTGCAAAATTACAGCAGCAATGACAATAAGATCATTCCAAACTTACAGGATGCATTGCTTCTTTGCATTTCAACAAATAAAATTCTCTTTTTAAATTGTTATTTCACTTAGTGTCCAAAATAGAGCTCCCAAAGGACTTGAGAAAATGAACTCTATTAAGGAATTCAGAATCTACTGCTAATCAATGTTTTCTCCCTGAATGGGTAAAGCACGGACTTCAGTCTCTTTTTCTTCCTACCCTTTGCCTGCTCCGCTGTTACATTTTCATTGAACCCATGGTTACTCTTGACAGTCACCCAATTTTAAGTATTTCACAGGTGAAAGACATATATCTCTGCAATGCTGGGGTGTCTTGGCTCATGATAGACACTGAGCTTTAATAAGTTTCACAAGGAACATGACTTTACTGAACTTTTTCAAAATATTTTATGCAAAAAATTGGTATAACCTTCGTGATACAGGAAATAAATGCTATCACAGCACCACTGTTAATATTTCCGAAAATGAAAATATAGATAATAGGTTTTGATATAGAAAAGAAATCAACACTAAGGGAACACTTGCAGATTGTTATATGCTAAGGGGTGCTATGAATAGAATATTGCAGGATCTTTCCTGGGGGATGTAAAAATGAAGTTGAATCTTGTACAGTATCACTATAGAGGTTTCATTTTAGAATGGGTTTCTTTATTCCTCTGTATGTGTGTGCATACACAAGCATGCACAAATGTGTATTTGTTTATCTTTGATATTTATTCTTGAGAATAGCAGGTCAGGTTTTGTGTGCACTATAAAAAGCAGCGATAGCTCTCTGTGCTTCCTAGCCACCATGAACAGAGAAGCCTGCCAACCATGGACCAAACTGCTGAAATCGTTGTTTGCAGTTCAACTGATTATAGGCTCATCTATCACCTTAGAGTGAAATGAAGTTTGTGAATCTTGTGGAAGTTTCAACTAGAGATATAGAAACTACCCACAGTGAATAAGCTTCAAGGAGCAGGAAGGATGAAGACAAAGATAGTTGCTTCATGATTGCCCATGGGTTGCTACTGTTCAGCATTGCACCTTGTGCAAGCACACACACAGTCATCCTGAATCAACAAAGGCGTTGACTAATGACAATTCAGGGGGCTGAGAAAGGCAAAGGAGACAAGAAGAAGAATTGGAGTCCCTGATGCTGCGGTCAATCTACTTACTATATCAAGGGTGAAGCTGCCATATCATAGCACTTTTTTTAAGAGAGACAAAAAATGGCCCTGTTGTTTAAGCCAAAGTAGGGGTGGGGTGAGCAGCTACAAGAAAGAACAATACATCTATACAACTGTAACTTATATGTCTAAGCTTTATAAGTTTTTGAGAAGATATTAGCTTATATTTAATCTCCAAAATGTCATTGATTTTGATCCTCCAAATGGTCACACAAGAAAGCACAGTCTGTTCCCCAGAACCTCTTTTGCAAATACTTCCTAGTTCTCTAGTGGGTTCACCAATACCTAAGAATTCATTTTGCTCATCCTTTTGACCCAGAGGAACATATGAGTTATTCTTCACATGTCCCTTGATACCAGTGCTGGCAACTTCTGGCTACCAAGCTATCCAGGAGGGATAACAGCTTCTGCTAACATTCACAGCTACTGCTGTGGATGCCGGTGAGCATGGGATGTAGTACCCAGAAGCCCATAAAACAGGCCAGGTTGAGGATGAAGTTAGGGAAGAGAAAAAAAAAGATCTAAGACAAGGTTTCTTCAATCCAAGAGTGTTTATGATAGGCAGAAGAAAGACCTCCACAGATGTCCCAATCCAAATCCCTCGAATTCATGAACTCTACCTTACAAGCAAAAAAGATTTTGCCAAAATGTTTAAGGTGAAGGACCTTGAGATGGGAAGATTACCATGGATCATTTTAATCACATGATTAAAGCCTTCAGAATGGATACCCTTCTGTAGCTGAGGTCAGAGATGAAAGGTGATGTGACAAAGGAAAAAAGATCAAAAAGATATAGTACTGCCGGCTCTGAAGATAGAGGAAGCAGGCCAAAGTATGCAAGTCACTCCAGAAGCTGAAAGGCTTGGAAACATCTTATTTTTTTTCTATTTTTTTATTAAGATATTTATTTGTTGAACAATCAAACATGCTTCTAACGAAATTGGAAACATCTTAGGCTCAAAGAGTCTTCCAGAAAGGAAGGAAGCCCTGTTGATATCTTGATTTATTAGATTTCCAGCCCACAGAAATGTAAGTTAATAGATAATAAATTTGTATCATTCTAAACCATTAATTTTGTGATAATTTGTCATAGAAGCAATAAGAAAATAAAAACGGGCCAATTCGGCAATCCAGTGCTTTTCTTCCATCAGAAGCACAGATGGATGGTCTCAATCAAACCTCCACTGTTGGCACCAGGGCTTGCTGGCCAGAGGGTCAGTTCACCATTGTGTAAGCAGGAGGGCTGCCATTTCTTCCCTTCACAATATGCAGAGACAGTAGTGGCCTTCAAGCCAACATGTGCCAACATGTGCCAGCTCTTTCTAGCTTCTCACCTCCCTCCTCAAGGTTCTTTTTCTTTAGTTCTCTCTTCACATTCTTGTTTCCTTTGCTGGGAGGAAGCTTTATACCTTAATGCCTTCCTATTTATTGATTGTTCCTTTTACTTCTTGTGCTTTGGGAGTCTTGTTCAGGAAGTCAATTCCTGAGCCAATATGTTGGAGTGTTGAGCCTAACTTTTCTGCTAGTAGATGCAGGGTTTCTGGTCTAATTCCTAGGTCTTTGATCTTCTTGAAAAACTTGGAATGGATCCACCATTTGACCCAGCTACTCCACTCCTTGGTATATATCCAAAGGAACTAAAAGAACCACAGGGATGCAGCCACATCATTGTTCATAGCAGCTCAATTCACAGTAGCTAAGCTACATAACCAACCAAGGTGCCCTTCAACTCATGAATGAAATTGTGGCATATACACACAATGGTGTATTACTCAGCTGCAAGGTTGAACAACAGACATTATGTTATTTGCTGCCAAATTAATGAAACTGGAGGTATCATGCTAAATGAAATAAGCCAGTCTGAAAAAACCAAAGATTGAATATTTTTTCTGATATTTTGAAGCTAACCTGAAATAAGGAAAAGAACAGAAAAATAGTCAAAGAGGAAGAAAATAGAGACAGGAGGAGATAGAGAAAATTAGTAGAAGGAATCATATTTAACTTGCTCATGTCCAAATATGAACATAACATAGTGAATCTCATCAAGATATAATTCAACGATTCACTAAAAAAGAGGGAGAGTATTTAGTAAACAACAAAAAACTCAGTAGAAGAAAGAGAAAGAAGAAGGGGTGGAGAAATAGTGGGGACTGAATTGGAATAAGCTATACTGCATACTTTTACAAAAATATAAATGTTTAATCCTATTGAAAAAATATATCTAAAAAGAACAAGGGGTAGTAGAAAGGGAGGAGAAGTGGAAATGTTGGAACTGAATTAAAACAAGGCACATTCCAAACATTTATAAGTATGTCACTGTCGCTGCCCGGAGCATTCCAGAGCAGGCAGCAGGCGGAATGATCCAGACCGGCTGGATCGTTCCCTGAGACAGAGCCAAATCAAGACAAATCAGGGGACCGGGGGGCAAGGGGGCGAGTGCTGGCGGCCAGAATGCTGGACCCCCTTCCCTTTCCGGGGTCCCTTCCCTCCTGGCTGGGGGAGAATAAATCAGTCTCACGTGTGAATGGCACCTTGAAACTTCTCCTGCTTTATTTCCAAAGCACATGGCTGGATATATTGAGAGCAAACTGCTAAGGAACCAATGGTGAAGCAGCAGACTGGCTTATCCCAGCCAATGAGGGACTGTTATGTTGGTGTTGTCATCTATCACCAACCGGGAAGGTGCAGAGAAAGAGATGAAGTAGCACTCAGGCCCAGGTGCATAGCCCATTTTGCTCAGAGCGTGTGAAACACGAAGGAGGAGGAGGAGAGAGAAGTGTCATGGCGTCCAGTGCAGCGTTTTTCTTTTGCACAGTGCCCAAAAATGCCCCCTTTTTATTTTGTTTGAAGGCCAATAAAGCAGCCGGATACCAGGGTGGGGCTGGTCTTAGGTCGTTCCCCTGCCTCTTAGGGAATCTTACCCGTCTCTGGATACCTGCACAGCCAATGGTCTCTGTGGGGGAAAAACCCAGCCCAGAAGGCCTGTCTTAGGTTGTCTTTCCTTTAAGACCTTACCCGTCATTGGCCAAAAGGGCGATAGGGTTAGCACTGGCAAGTCACTGATATTGTACTTGAACGTTTATGAGCTATCAAGAGCAGAAAAATTTAGAGAGAAAAGTTTGTTTTGTCCCAGACAGTCCCTGACTGGTTGGCATAAGGCCAGTATTTTTGGAGAGCTGCTGCAGCAAGGGAATCGATCTGATTTTGAAGGTCCAGAGTGCTGGTGGGCATTGTGTTCACTTGGGTCACCAAAGCCGGTCTGTGTCGAGTGCATCTCCACGAGTAGGAGCACCAGAGTCGGGTGGATTATTATGGTTCCTGGAAGAGATCAGAAAGGGAAGACTCCTCAGGGGAGGTTGAGTCCCCTGGGTGTTTGTTAAGAGAGCGTTTAGTACTGGGAGGGCAATGCTTGAGATCCCTGGCCGGGACCCAAATTGGCTTGGGCTCATCAGTTGGAAAAACACAGCCAAATCCTCGCCATGTAGTGATCAGTGGGTCAGGGCCTCTCCATATACCCATGAGGGGATCTCTCCATCTGACCTTGAGAGTCAGGTATGGCATGCTGGTGGTCCAATGTTTTTGAAAGGGAGAGAAATGTCTCCTTTGGAAAAATTTAAAAATATTTAATGTAAATAGGGCCATTTTTAAATGATCATGAGGGGGGAGTGCTCCCCTTTTTTGTTTTATTAGTTATTATGTTTTTATTAGTTATTATTTTTATTATGTTTTATTGTTATTATGTCTTTTGATTATGGTCTGACTCTTAGGATTGTGTGGAATTCCCATGGTGTGGGTAATGTTCCACTTTTGGAAGAAGTTAGCTAGGGATTGACTAATAAAGCAAGGCCTGTTATCGGTTTTTATTTGATCTGGTAGACCTAGGGTAGCGAATCATTGAAGAAAGTGGTTGATGGCATGTTTGGCCTTCTTGCCAGTATGTGCAGAGGCCCAGCAAGCGTGGGAGAAGGTACCCACAGACTTGAAGATGAATTTAAATTTTCCAAAGGCGGAATAATGGGTGATGTCTGTCTGCCAGGGATTATTGGGTCTTAGGCCTGTGGGGTTAACTCCAGGCCCCTGAAGGGAGGGAATTTGTAGGAAGGGGAGGCAGGACTTGCAAGTTTTGATAATCTTTTTTAAGTCTTTTATTGAAACCTGGGGGAAACGATGGTGAAGGCCTCTCTAGTTAGTATGAGTAAGGAGATGGAAAGAGGCAGCTTTTGAGAGTGTGTAACACTCAGGAGGATTGGAAGCAAGGGAATCGGTGTGAGCATTACCACAGGTCAGGAGTCTGGGCAAGCTCTGATGTCCCTGCAAGTGTTGAATATATATGGGATTAATTTTTTTATTTAGAAGATATCGAGCTTGGATTATAAGAGGAGTGATGGGGTTGTCATCCATCTTAATGTGGGCATGAACAAGGTTAGGAAGGAGGTTGACAAAATACAGACTATCAGAAAACAAGTTAAAGGTTGTGTGAACCTTATTAAGTGCAAGGACAACTGTATAAAGCTCCTTAAACTGGGCTGAACCTTGAATCTCATGGGTAAGAGAAAGATCTGGTTGATTTGGGTGAGGTTTTGAAGAGAAAAGCACCATTGATGTGCCTCATTGGCCTTCATCTGTGAAGACGGTGGAGGCCTGAGGATCAGGATGAGACAGGAATAGACAAGTGGGGTGCCAATCTAATCTCCCAAAGGAATTCATCCACTTATAGGGGCCATAATGACAGTCAACGTTCCCAATAAACCAGTGCCATGGCCAGTGCCACACTGGTGTGGTTCCTTTGGAGCCATAAAAAATCATTGCGCCTAAAGGGGATGCTCAGCGTATGTGGGTCAGTCCCAAAAAGACGAGTTGAAAGCTCCCTGCCCTTAATGATACAATCAGCCAGGTGGTCATTTAAGGAGTAAATGCGGGGGGCTCCCCCCACTGAGAGGTGTACCCAATAAATAGGCTTTCCCTCCTGAGCTAGAAGAGCCTTGAGGAGGGTTTTACTTGGGAAAACATACAAAAATAGAGGTAGTTTGCCACGTTCGACCGGCTAAGCAGCAATAACGACATGTACACGCTTGTTGCTCTCTCATGCTCTCTTTATTCAGGAAGTTGCACTGCTTATATAGCAAAGGTAACCCAATCAGCAGGTTGTTGCTACAAGGAAGAAAACTCTGCTGCCGGCTCCTATTGGTTGTCCCTAGGTAGTCAGATATTGCAAGCATACGAACCAGGAACAGCACGAGGTCAGCTGACTTGGTTTGGCCAGCTGCCAGCCAGCATCTTAAAGCTGCCTGCGTGGTGTGGGCCCCGGGTGCCACCCGCCACATCTCCCCCTTTTTGTTTAAGACGAGACCGTGCCTGTCTTAGGTTGCCAGTATAGAGCTACATTCTTACCCGTCATTGGGTGTTGAAGTACAACTTCTTCAATCCCTGCCTTAGGTTGATATGTGCTCTTCCTGGTCTGACCCGTCTTTGACTACCAGTCTAGCATGCTCAGCCATACTTCAGGGGAGTGGCCAGCATCAATGGCTAGCAAAGCTTGGTGTAGAATTGCTGTCTGTTTACACTGGTTACCACGTAGCTTGCACATCCACCACACACCGATACCAGATATGAGACACAGGGAACCACCAAAAGCCAGGAAGCCAAACCAATTTCTTCCCCAAGCAACAACAGATTGGAAATCCTACTACCAGTGATCATAGAAACAGAGGATATATCCAT